>KK119898.1:179028-210672 GCA_000611955.2 Stegodyphus mimosarum | reverse complement strand
AATTTTGTACAGATGGATCAATGATATTTGCATATAACTTCTTCAGTTCTATATCTGCACCTTTAAAAGTTTTGGCATTGTCAGAGTTTATAGTTCGGCAAACACCTCTTCTTGAGACAAAGCGACGAAATGCCAGAAGGAAATGTTCAGTGCTTAGACTAGAAACAATTTCAAGATGAACTGCACGTGTGACAGCACAAGTAAATAAACAGATGTAAACCTTGTCTCCAACTTTTGTAAACAAGGGACCAGCGAAGTCAGTGCCAGTGATTTCAAAGGGATTTGCTTCATGAATTCTGCCCGCTGGTAATGGAGCAATCACTTGAGTGCCCTTTTT
This sequence comes from Stegodyphus mimosarum, assembly GCA_000611955.2. NCBI lineage: Eukaryota > Metazoa > Arthropoda > Arachnida > Araneae > Eresidae > Stegodyphus > Stegodyphus mimosarum. Next base: position 210,335 of record KK119898.1, on the reverse strand, counting down.
AGCCTTGAATTTCCTGCAAACGAAACAGTTATTCAAGCACGACTTTACAGCTTGTCTGCCTCGGATAATCCAATAATTTTCTCGAGTTTGAGTGAGTGTATCTGAAACACCAGCATGAAGCAAGTTCTCATGCTCTCTTTTAATTAACAATTCAGTGAATTTAGATTTTCTTGGAATAATCCATGGATGCTTTTCTTGAAATTTAAAATCAGAGTGTTGTAATCTACCACCAAGACATATAAGTCCTTCTGCGGTTAGAATAGGGTTTAAACCATATAGTTTGGAATCGGAACTAAGTGATTCATTTCGTGTCAGTTTAATAAAATCCTTTTCAAATTCACTTCGCTGTGTAAAACGAATCCAATAGCGTTCAGCACTTGCAAGTTCTTCTGCAGTTAGTGTTGCTTTAAACTTTTCAGAATTCTTCTTACAGTTATTAATAAACCGTAAGACGTAGGCAGTGATTCGAAGAACCTTAGATAAGTCACTGTACCTATGCAAATTTAACAAGCCATCGGTACGTTCAGCATATGCTGGTAAGGCAGTACAGCTCCCTTTTATCTCCGTTTCTGCTTCAAATGTATCGATATCAGCATTCGGTATTTCTTTAGTATTTAGAACATCAGCTTCTATTAACCACGAGGGTCCCCTCCACCATGTTTCATCATTAATTAAGGAACGTGCACTTACTCCTCTAGTAAGTTTATCCGCTGGATTCAGTTTTCCGTTGCAAAAATTCCAATTCGATGGATTAGTCTTTTCTTTGATTTCCAACACTCTATTGCGGACAAATTGCTTCCAATCGTTTGCAACACCTCTAATCCAATGTAGACATATTGTGGAATCTGTCCACATGAAAATGTCACTTTCTTTCAAAGAAGAAAACGTGGATCGTATATAATCAGCTAATCGTGCGGAAATCAAGTTTGCTAATAATTCTAAACGTGGCAAGGTCACTTTCTTCAGTGGAGCTAGACGACATTTTGAAATGATAAAACTTGTCGTACATTTGTCATGGTATCTAACCTTGAAATATGCGACCGCACCGTAAGCTTTTGGGCTTGCGTCAGAAAATATATGGACTTCCAGCTGCTGAATCTCCAGCTCATTAAAATATGGTCGAGGTATGACAAGCCTCTCAAGCTCGGTTACTTCATTGCACCACTTCTGAAACATAGACTCCAATTCTGCTGGAATATTTTCATCCCATTTTAAGCCCTTTTCCCACAGAATTTGCACTATCAATTTAATTCTAACACTGAATGGTGTAATTAAACCTAATGGATCAAACAACATGCCACATGCACTTAACACTATACGTTTTGTTGGTGTCGCATATTTAATTTTAGTAAATTGGTTCAGATCTATCTTCAACGTGTCCTTATCATTGTCCCAAATTAATCCTAATACCTTTAACGGTATATCTGTTTGATTCGTCGGTGTCCGACATTCCATTTGGGCTTCTTTCCATCTTTCATTAAGGATCGCTGAATTAGAAGACCATTGCCTTAAATTCATGTTCGCTTCACTCAATATGAATTTAGAGTCTCTTGTTAAAGATACCGCTTCTTCAACAGTTGATGCCCCACTTATTAAGTCATCAACATAAAGATCTTTCAAAATAAAACAAGCTTCATTGTGTGAATGTTCATATTTCTTTAAATGGAGTCGTATAGTTGCTGTCAAAATAAAAGGACTGCATTTGACACCAAAGGGAACACGTGTCATTCGTAAAATTCTGATATCACGACCATTGAAATCAAGTTCGGTTCCCCCCTCATTTCTCCACAAAAACTGCAAAAACTTTCGATCCTCCTCAACTATGCCAATCTCTAAAAACGCTCTTTGAATATCAGCACAAAATGCAATTGCGTGATAACGAAATCTTAGAATAATCCTGAGCAAATCTGGATTAAGGTTAGGACCACTCTCTAAACAATCATTGAGCGACTGCTCATCTCTAACCTTTGACGACGCATCATACACAATTCTAACCTTCGTACTTTCCTTTGATTCGCGTACTACAGCATGATGAGGCATAAAATACCCAATTTTTCTAACATCATCTCCATGAAATGCAACTTGCTCAATAATACCATCCCTTAACTGCTCATTAATTATTTCTTTATAACGAAAGTACAGATGCGGATCATGCCTAAATTTGTTATTTAAGCTTATCAAACGTCTTTCTGCAACTTCATAATTACTGCTCAATGTGTTACAACCCTCCTTCCATAATAATTTAGTTTCGTACCTCCCATTTTTAAACGTGGTATTTCTTTCAAACATGTCTATGACATCTGCAACTGATCGCGAAATTTCCTTCTCCTGATTTATTCCTATAGCCTCCAAATCCCACAGATTCCGAACTCTTTCAAATTCTGTTTCTTCCTTCACGGAGATATGATTTACACAAGTCTTATCAGAATCATAATTTCCATGATCATCCGATCCCATTTCCTTACCTTGGATTACAAACCCAAACAAACTATCCGTAATTACTAAACGTTTTCCTAATCTTATGTTTCTTTCATACAAAATTTCCCAAATGTAATCTGAGCCGATCAACATATGTATCTCTTTCGTATTTCCAATGTCGGCCAATTCTATTCCCTTACTTAGAGCCATGTTTCTAACCCACTTTGAAGGAACTTCTATGTGATCATGTGTAATCGTATCAATTACTACTGCCTCTATGCTGAGTTTTTTACTAGGGTTGATTCTATTCTGCAAATCAAGTTGAACTATGTTATACTGCTGTTTAGGTTTACGCTCGCTACCAAACCCATATATTTCAAACGTTTCACATCTGGTAACCTTCAATCCTAACGAGTCGGCAGTTTTCCTTCTTATGAATGTTCTGTTGCTCCCGCCGTCTATTAACACCCTCAGCATTTCGCTTTTTTTATTTGTTTTTACTATGGCGCTGAATGTTTGCAATAAAACCGGGGACTCTCCTACGCTCTCGGATTTGTTTACAGATTCCCTTTTACTTCCTCCGAAGCAATGCATTGACTGTACGGTAGATAAATTGCTGTCCGTTTCCTTATTTGATTCGACTGAATTATTTGTCGGTTCAGCCTTATCGCATATTAAATAATTGTGAGGTTTTTTACATATTTTGCACAGCTGGTCTTTTTTCCAGCAAAATTGTGATGTATGTCTACGTTTTAGACAAATGTAACATCGGCCTTGTGTTTTTAACGAATTTCGTTTTTCGGTTAATGGTAAAGGACATTTCTGAGTTACGTGAGATTTATCCGAACAGAAATTACATACTTCATTCGCTACGGCTGTTAAAGCAGCCGCTGTTGGAATGCGCGCCTTTGAAATATTTCGTTTTGAGTCTACATAAAATTTATTCTGATAATTTTGACTCGCTCCTCTATTACTAAAAGGAATTTCATTTCGTTTGAAGTTTTTTGAATCTGATAATAAAGACGACGCTTCTCTTATTTCTACCTCCTTTCTCAAAAACTCAACTAAGTGTTCTATATCAAATGAGTCACGCGATTCGCGTTGTCTATTGTAATACAAATTTAACTCTTCTGGAATTTTCTGTAGTATTACTGGGCAAAGTAAACTACTATAAGTGCCTGCTGCAACACCTAAAGACTTCAATGATCGAATTTGAATTTCAATCGTATCATACATTTTTCGCAATGCTGGAACGTTCGCGCATGTCTTAACGGAATCAATCAACAACAGTTTATTCATGTGCGAGCTTATAATCAAATCTAGCCTTCCGAATCTTTCTTTTAACAACTTAATTGAGGAATCATAATTTTCGTTTGTTAACGAAAATCCCGAAACTGCTGACAAGGCAGTACCTCCTAAAAATGTTTTCAGATATGAAAACTTCTCAACCTTGCTTAAGGAATTGTTATTATGAATAGCCACCTCGTAGGAATTCCAGAAATCCAACCAAGAACTACAATCACCATAAAACTTCTCAATACTTAATTTCGGAAGCTTAACTACACTACTTTCGTTTCTTACTACGCGTTGTTCCAACCTAACATTTTCATTAACCCGAATTTCATTTTGCGAAACCCAGTTAAAAGTACTTTCTATTTGCCTATCTATTTTCGTTTTCCATTGAATACCGCGTTCCTGATATTCTTCACTCTCAGCAATTTCGTTTTCTAACTCATCTATACCGATTATTGCTTCTATTTCATTATCTAAACCCTTAAGATTCTTTATCTTTTCAATCAACTGGTTTCTTTGATCACAAAGATCATCAAGCTTTTGTTCTTTACTATAAATTTCACTTAAAGGTTTATTTATTGCATCTTCAATTTTTGTCAAAAGATTACAAAAAAGCTGTCTAATGCAGTTTCGTTTCTGCCTTAACCTTTCTACTCTTTTCACCATGTTTGCATAAACTACTTCTGTTTTCAAAACTAAATTTCAAATTAATTTACAACAACTAAATAATCAAATCACCACTATAAATTCAAAATTTCCTATCACATACAAATTCATAACACTTCAAGACTGAATCTAAAGGGACCTACCTCAATTCCATGGTCGTAAATCAGAAACTTTCAAAACAAAGGAACATTCCATCAGAAGGTCAGCGTTGGTTTCATCACGTCCGGGTCACCATTAAATTGTGGTGTCATCGTTTTGAAGTGTTGAGTCATTTATCTTACAGTAGTTGTCTTTGATTATTTATTGAAAACAATAACAAAACTTGATTTAAAACAAATATTAATATCTTACGCGGAACAGTGCCGGATCAATTTATACATGTTATCATATCATCGTTCAGTTCCGTTCTGACTCTATTTTCCCCCCGTCGCGGGAAAAACAAACAGCAGTTTATCCCTTTAGGGAATTATAGTTGGAACATACTCAAAGCTTTAATACATTTTCAAGCTAAAATATAAATTTAGATGTTAATAACTTAACCCTTCTACTCCACTTACGAATTTTGTGAGACCAAATAAACTGCATTAACCACAAATAACTAACAAGAAGCTTCATTACGGTTGGCTGAACTTTTAAAGCCTCTCTCTTAAATTTAGATTTCTTTCTATTATACAAAGCTCTTTTCATTTTCCTATTCTGGCAAAGTAGATGAAACAGTAATAGCGATTTAAAAGCATATTAATTAAAATAAACGCTATAACCCTATCCTTGCAATTCTATAACATATTTTGCTAACTATTACACTCAGAAGTGCAACCGAAAAGTCGTATGAACGTGAAACGTAATGAAATTTTAGTTAAAGTGATATATTATTTTTACATCATAAATATATGCAGTGAGTTAGAGGTAAAAATGCATGATATAAAAATTAGCAAAAATGCATTTCAAGAAATACCTTTCTTCATTTTTACTTGAAATAAATTATGTAAAAGCATATTCATAATTACTAAAGAGGAATGAAGATTATTTATTAAAGAATTCCCTAAGGTTTATTTCTGAAATTTTTCTTTAAAATTTCAGGTAATTAGACGGATTTAAGCTTTTTAGATTTCTACATCCAAAGTTCTGAAAATGTTTTTAAATAAAGTTGTGTTTCCTTGGTTCAATTAATCACTCTCCAGTTTCTGAGGAAATTAAATTTTTATTGAATAAATAATTGCATACGAAAATTCACATATATAGATATATAGAAACAGACAGAGAGAGTGATAGAGATATTCTTTATGATATTCTTTAGTACCATCAATTACAGATTAACGGAGACAGTACCGGGGGGCGAGTCCTGCATTACCCATGAGTCGCAATAAATGCGAGGGAAATAAAAAACACAAGAAAAAGGAATAACTTATGTTGCAATCAAGAATTAAACATTGTATTCAAAATGTACTTAAATTTTCGCACCATTTAATGCGGAGAATTCGGTTACGTACAATAATCAGTATTCGAAAGAAAAGGAACACATCGTAAATAATGGAAGAATAAAGATCATTAATTTGTTAGAAAAAGAATTTAATTTATAACTTGTATTAAAGAACAATATTACATGAGAACTTGAAAAATGTCGTTGAGTTCAGTCTTGCGTAATAAAGTCGGTTAGAACTTCTTTTGTGGCGTAGTTCGTCTGCCAAAAATCATCTACTATCTCTTCTGCTATCATAAGCATTTTTATTTTTATTTCAGCATTTTCATGTAAACAGATTTCTTTTATGTTGATGGTTTTCAGTATTAGTTTTTCTACCGATCTGCAATGTAAAGTTTTCACAATTTCCTTAGATAGCGCCCAGTTAATCCACCCCCTGATAGACAGGAATTGATTCTATGTCTCGCTGTTGAATTTTAAAGATATTGGTGCAAATATTTTGTTACTGTTTCTAGAATCGTGCAAAATGTAACAGTTTCTAACAAATATTCGTAGCCGCAAAGCCAACTTTCTGATAAGCACATTGTATATTGATTTTTATTAATTTTTGTAGTATTCGCCATTTCATTTCAGTGTACAGTATTCCATTAAATGTGCTGTATAATTTATTTTCTATTAATGTGAAGCATCATATTTAGTTTAGTGTTGTATAATGGTAAGTAAGTGTGATGTATAATAGTAGTATTGAACTTAACTTTCTTGGTTGTAGAACTTTGTAAATACGTATTGAAGTGTATTGTTATATTTAATGTTTTGAATTGACTCAGAGCATTCTAGCTCTGTTATAATATATATCTTCCTAATTTTCACTGTGACTGCTTCCAAAGGTTATTCTCTAATGTTCTTTTGATTAGTTTTAGCGTTACAGTACAGTGTCATGTACAGAATTGTCTTCTTTTCTAATACGAGCAGTGTATATAGTGTGTTTTATTATTATATTTTATTATCTTAACTATGTCAGTGCGTTGTTCAGTATTCTAATAAAATACTGGATAATATGTTTTTTTAATAATGTGTGGAATAATAATAAGTGTATAGTTGTATAATAGTCAGTCAGTGTAATGTACAACTGCAGGCTTGACATTGCATTGTTAGTCTTGAACTTTACTGTTTTTGTTTTACCCTAATAAGTTTTGTGTCAATGCAGCTCTGTATATCGAAGTGTTATATATAAACATATATATTTTTTTATTCTATGCAATCAAGAATGTCATATGTATTCAAGGTAGTCCTTTTTACCCCCTATCTAGATATGACTCTGTAATGTCTTTTTTTTTAATTTAGACTCAATCTTCTGCAGGGCGGACATCATACTGCAAGGGCTTGTTCCCGGTCAGTAGTCCACCTTAGCGGTGTAAAAGTAAAAAAAAAGTAATATTATAATCATCAGTTTTCTCTGTTTTGTTCAGTTAATTTCTAAACTGTTGACGTTTTCTATCTCTAACTGTGTAGAGACATTAGGATTATTTCAAAGCAGGGGATGTGAAAAATGAGCAATGCCTTGGAAGGGACTTGAACCACGGACCTTTCGAATACGCGTCGAGTGTGCTAACTACTACGCCACAAAGGCATTCTACGAAGACTGGAGAAATACCCTATATACTCCCTCTTTTAAAGGGCGACTGGTGATTAGGGGATCCAATCGCCAAACCCTAGTGGTGGAATCATCATGCACTAGCTTTTAGTTCGGGTGCCACTATAAAGTCATTGGGTTATTTGGAAGCAGGAGAAATGAAAATGCCCTCCCCGGTACTCAAACCACGGACCTCTCGAATACGTGCCGAGCGTGCTGACCACTGCAAAGGCATGCTAGGAAAACGGGAAAAGTATCTTATAACTGTAATGTAAATACAAAGTGGTCATGCAAAAACTTCCCCGATATATGAACCCTTTGCGGCCTATCCACTCAAATAATTCGAAATGAAATTTTAAGTATTGTCATTTGAAGATAACCGCTCGAGATTGTGATGATTTAAAGAAGAGAAGTCTCAATTCACAGTTACAATGAAAGCATGTTTGAAATTTTCGAATGACAAAAGCCCCTTTTTTGAGCTCATTGAAAACCATAAATGGCGTTGGAATGATACACGTACGAAGAAAACCATGAAATAAGAGGTTTGCAAAAAGTGCATTCTAAAGGAATCATGTCACCACGGAGAAAAAGTGAATAGGCAAACTTCGCATAATTCAGTGGGTTAGATAGCAAAAGTGTTCATTGAGCTGACAAATATCCTGACATTATCACTAGCGCCTTTACACGAACTAAAGCGACTGTGTGGTGCGGCATCGCAAGCACATTCATTCTCGGTCTGTAATTGCTTGAAGAGGTCACTTCCACAGGTATGAAAACATGCTCCAACACCAGTGCTCTCTATGCAACCATGTTGAAGAATTACTTAGGTACAGAATTGCAGCACCGAAATGTCGTTAATGATATTATATGGATGCAGAATGGTGTCCTTCACATACCTCTTTGTGTGTTCGGCAAGTACTGCAGCAGCATATCAGAGATAGGGTTCATTTCCAGAATTTTGCAGTTTTGTGGCCACCGTGATTCCTCGACCTTACTGCAACGGATTTCTGGTTCTGGGGTTATTTGAAATCTAAGATATAGACATCAAATTCGCAAAATTAGTCAGAATTGAAAGATGCCATAAAAAGCGAAGTTACACAGATTTCTCCTGCAATGATATATTTGTCACTGTTGTCAACAGTCTAAAACATGCGATATGTTATTGTCTTCGAAGGTATGCGCGTTGAAAAACTTGCAATTCCAATAAACGTTTTTCTCCTTCTTCTCTCTTGTGTTATCATTAGTCCTTTACAAAGCTCTTCTTTGCAAATGCCTTACGCCGGTAATTTTCACCATAGGTGTTGTAAATGTGACTCCCTAATCCAATGTGATACTAGAAGTATCAAATATAAATTGAGTCTGCATAAATTTAACTAACCTAAAAATTAGTGGTGTACATTGCGTTTACTCTTTAAGATAAGAATAACAAAATGGTTGACTTACCCAATAACCCCCATGCATGAGACTTGTAGATATCGTTTAAAGACACATTTATTTTAGCATAAGAAACTTCTCTGGGTTGATAATATATCAATGCAGGTTACAAAAACTATTCATGAAGGACTTACAGATGCTGTCTGATATGATAGACAAGCATGTTATTAACATCGTTCATTTTTAATGGAAAGTGCAGTTTTACAATCTGAAAGCATCGATGACACAATACTTCTTAATCATTACCAAAATGCCTATTTAAGGTGAGGCCTATTTTCCATGACAGAAGAGAGCAATTTCTTGTATCTATACCCAATTATCGAGCACATGGCCGTCACTTTCGAAGATACGGGTTGCGAAGATTAAACACATTGAACACAAAGCACAAGAGGTATTTTCTTCTGAGGTAGATTTGTCATTTCATCCAGAGTTCGTATCCCTCAATTATGCACTTTTCATTAAATTGAAACTTGACTTCTCCTCCATCTCAGGTAAAATATCATAGTGATGGGTCGATGCTTCCAAAATGGGATGGCGCGAGATGTGTGTGGCCTCACACGCTCGATAGAACGACATTACTCAGAAAGAGAAAGAGAACCTGTCTGTCCAGTTTTTTATACAATGCGGCGCACGTGGTGGCCCGCGATTACGATTACAGCGGCGATGACGATACACTGCGCGCAGTGAGAATTCCGTGTTCTCACAGGGGTATCGTTCCAACGCCATTTGTAGTCTTTCAAAGCTCTGATCAATTTGCGCCAGGAAAACGAAGGAGTAGCCATTTGAAAATTTCGAAATCTTTTCATTATAATTGTAACCTTGAGATATCATTATTTAAATAATTACAATCTCAAGCGCGTACTTTCAAATAATAATATCTGAAACTTCACTTCGATTGGTGAGCAGATAGGCCGTAAGTTTTTGATATATTGGGGAAGTTTGTATGACCCCCCCCCCAGTATGTAAAATGTACTGCCTTAATTGTTAAAGAGCGGACGCCCCCGTCACGGCGCTTGTATTTATCATGTTTGTGTATGTATGTACATAGAGTTTTTTGGTTTGGTTACCCTATTTTGATTAGAGATTGAAGCATAATCATTGGGCCTTATCCCGCCTTATCAAACTGGCCTCAGTAAAAATAAATTTTCTTAACTTCTTAATGCAGTCAGCCGAGTTAACTCGGGTACACCGAACTAAATTATTTCCGCGCACCCGAATAAATACGTTCAAGATTTTTTTTTCACACATGAATGCAAAACAATATATACTTCACAGTTTTAAGTTAAAAAAAAGTTTGAAAGATATTAAGTTAAAATAAATAACAAAATAATTGGCAGAAGAAAGACTAACTTTCTGAATTTTTATTGCTTATGGGATTAAATAATTTTGCTGCTATCTTCAATTATATATGCAAAAATACATTATCAGGCAATCATATCTTATTAATGCCAGATGAAAACGGCATTTTAAGTGCAATATTGAGAAAACTATTCATAATTATTTCGCTGAAAAGTAATTGTTTTTAAAACATCCCTTTACGTACCAAAGGCCAAATTTGTATTTTAAAACAATCAACAATAAGTGTTTTTACTTTGAAATGTTTGCCTTATTTGGGAAGAATGTAAAACCAAAAACAATTTTATAAATAGAAAACGTATATTCATACATTTTAAATACGAAAATTTAAAATACGATGATATAGATATAGTTTGAAAATCATATTTAAATTCTATTCAAGACACATTTAAACAAAAAATAAAAAAAGGCAACATAATCTTTCAAGAAACATTTTAAATAGGTTGAAATAAAGAGCCGCATCTTCAAAGTGGTTATTTTCGTAGTAGATTTTGTTTAAGAAATACTTTTACCGATAAAAGGTAACTACAGTACCAAACATATTATTAAGTTGCGTAATTCTGCTTCGTTGATCTGATGTACACAAATTGCATTTTCTCCGCTCGAATAAACTTGAATCAAGATCACATTTTGATACAAAAAACGCAATGTATTCTTTCTATACTTAACTCACACGCGATTTATGAGTTTTATTAAGAGTGAGATTTTATGAGTAGAAATAAATGCAATCTAATACGAAAAATATCTATTAAATTTGAAAAGGAAAACAACAAGATCAAAACAAATTCCTCATTTCTAATTTAATGACTAGTGAATAATATGAATCATTGACCATGAGAGTAAAAAATGGAATGTATTATAATTTGTTTCCAAACTGTGTTCCATAAAGCACTTTGTATTTGAAATCTCCGCCTTTACTTCTTTGCAAGAAATTATTTAATGAAGCTAGGTAGAAGCAAAATGATGAACTTATATGTAGGCTTTCTATATGATTGCTAAAACTGAACAGAATATTCACCTTTTAGGATCTAAATTTCATGCAGTTTTAAGAATTATGAACAATGCCACCTTTGATTTTAACCGGCAAATTTTAATCGAGTGAACATAAATGTTTTTCCTTATAGGAGAAAATAGTTCTCATTTTAAAGAAATGGCGTTTATTGTTTTCTGCTTGATTTTGTTTTGTAGCCCGTTTAAATGCACCTTCATTGTAGAAATAAACATTGAAAGTGATTAACTCGGCCATATCGACAATACAATAAGAGTTTGAAATACTGTATTCATTTAGTTATAATATTTTGTTAGCCAACATAGAAATTTTTATGTCTTTTGTGTGTAGTAGCATCTTTGATCATATGAAATGAAGTTAAGTATATGTTAACAATAAGTGTAAAGTAAGTTATTGAGTGTAAACGTATAATACTTTGTAAGGTGTATCCTAATTTTTATAAGAGTTATTTTATGTTTATGGATCTTTCCTGTCTTTTCTAGCTTCAGCTTACGATTTTCTATCAGAATATATTTTCAGAAACGCAGTTAATGCAAATGAGTAAAAGTAGCATTCAAGCCGTATTTCAACGACTTCGTGAGAAAGAGCTTGAGTTCCTGACTAGAGCTCGTTTGCCTTTTGGCTACGTCTCTCTAAGCTATTGCTACGGTCGGTCGTACCTTAGGCCCTTGTTTGGCTTCGCCGAATTAATTAAGATTTAGGGGTCAACTACTTAGAATCTTGATAGCTTCGGCTATATCTTTCAGTTAGCTTTAGTAAAGCTTAGTTAAGTTTAATTTCATATTAATTTTAGTTGAAGCCCAAATGGAGGCTCTGCTGTACATTCCGAGTTAGGCACTGATTGTATCATATTTGTTTTGTATATATAATATCTGTTCACACACTTAAGCGATTTTTCGATTATTAATGTTAGGGGTTTTAAAGGATTGAACTCGTGCCACATGCTGTGCAGCAACCTAACAGAACACAGGCTGCCTTTGTTTAGATCTCAAACAGATGCAAGAAAAGTTAGATGTTAATCTTCAAAAAAAAAAAGAAAAAAGAAAAAAAAGATAAATTTTATTATATTAGTATTAATTGACAGCCAGAGGACCGGTTATTTCCTTTGAGCAATCAAATGGCCTTCTTAATCCATTTTTTTCTCATCAAGTCTTCCTTTAGAAACCAAAAGAACTCCTCTCAAGAATTCCCTTCCCACGTTTTGGAGCAAACTCGAAGATGTCGCCGTTTTCTCGAGTGAAAACCAATGGGGTATCAATAAGGTCGTCCGAAGGGGAATTCCACTCTTCTCGAGGTTCGCTTCTTTTTTTAACCACTGTAATTACAAAGGCCAAGTCCTTGAATAACAGTCAACAAGTTTCTGTGCCCAGCGTGAAACGTGAGCCCTTTCCAACAGCCACAAAATGGTAAACACGTTCCCTTTGCTAGCCTCTCAGACCACCAAAATGGGCACCTCTTTACGAAGCCATACAGTCAGAGTTCAGTGACCGCCATTTCCCCGAAAATCGATAGCGAAATAGTTTCGAAAAGGGAAAATTCAAATGCCAAACTTTTTGCAGTTCATTCACCGTTTCTAATGAAATACAGTTTTTCCAAAGACCAAATTCTTCAACAATTACATAAAATTTTAATCATGCTTACAAGTTAATGACGCATCAGCATTGAACAGAAGTTAGAAAATAAAGACTGTACTTAAAAGGAAATAAAAGAAAGTTAAATTTAATTAATAGAATTAAACAGAATAATCTAACTGAAAAAATTTGTAACCCATGATGGCAATAACCCCTCTTACCAAAACTATCAAAACAGAAGTTCAGTTGTATCAAGAGTAAATATAAAGATATAATATATGAACTAAGTTTCTTTTTTATCATATTATCCCCCTCACAAACGTTTTTAAAATATTAAACATTATAAATAACGCAGTCGATGTATATTACAAATTACAGGACAAAAAAGTAAAATCCTAGTCTTTAACATGTCTTTGAGCACAACCAAAAATTTCAAATTAAAATCTAATGTCACTGTAATTAGACATAAAATAGCAACTTATACTGTGAAACTTGCTTGCTTTTATACTTATTATTAGTATATATTTACCTTAAATATCTTCCTTTAAACTCTACCCTCCAGTCTATTGGGAAAAGTAATGATCAGTAAAATGAAATACACTGAAAGGGCAGCAAAGGTTATACAAACTCAACATACGTAATCAATAGGTTATACAGACTCAACATACGTAATCAATAGGTTATACAGACTCAACATACGTAATCAATCTGCCACTGCCTAAGAAAGAAGATTCAACAGTTTGCATCATATATAAGCAATTTTTCTTTACTTACCAATAGAAAACCGTCGAATATATATTTTTATTTCTTTATTCTTTAGAATAGAAAGACTTCTTCGATAAATCCTGAAAGTAATTTCATTGCTGATTTCATTGCAGATGTCAGCTTACATAAATCATTATAGAAGTACAGAAACGTTTGCAGATTTTTCTTGGAAACAAATCTCATGACTTAAAACGTAACTATGAAAAAAGTGATGGAATTTTCGTAATACACTGGTTATCATAAATTAAGGGAAAATCACAAACATAACGATAACTCAAAAATAAGCCAAACCGTATAGAATTTGAATATGTTGCCTATTAAGAGTAGCTGAGTAAAACTGCAGAATGCAAATTAGTGGCGCTGCTCTTGGAATACGACGTCTGCGAAGAAGTCCATGTTTGAGAGCAAGCCCACAAATTTCACTGTGATAGTGACATAAAAAATATGAGATAACCAATTCCTAACAATGACCTCCAGGTATCTTTTATCTGCAAAACTACGATGGAGAGCCATTTGGAGACTAGAGGCAGGACAAAGTCAAACAGAAGTGGCCAGATGGCTAAATGTGAGTCCTTCTGTGGTACATAGACTTTGGAGGCAATTTCAAACCACAGATTCGGCATCTAGGAGGTTCAGCCAAGGACGGCCAACTGATACGACGAGCGCCGATCACCGATATTTGACATTATGTGAACGCAGGAATAGAACCGCTACTCCAACTCTTCTTAGATCCTCCCTTGCTGCAGTCAACGGAAGGTTGGTGTCAACGTCAACTGTGCGTAGAAGGCTTCACGAAGGTAGTCTATATGCGAGGCGACCAGCCATTTGTGTGCCGCTCACTTCACGTCATAAGAGGGACCGTTTGCAGTGGGCACGACATGTCCACTCGACGCCTAATCAATGGAGGGCTGTTCTCTTTACGGATGAGTCCAGGTTTAGTCTAGAAAGCGATAGTAGGCGTTATTTGATATGGAGAGGACCTGGAACCGTTATCATCTGTCAAACATTCGTGAAAGAGATGCATACGGAAGAGGCAGTGTCTGTGTTTGGGGTGGTCTCTCTTTGGGTGCACGCACAGACCGCCATGTCTTTCCGAGGGGAACCGTGAATGCTCAGGTTTATAGAGATGACATCCTTGATGCTTATTTGTGCCCATATGCCGGGGCAATAGGTGATGCTTTCCTGTTACAGGATGACAATGCAAGACCACACAGGGCGCGCATCGTAGATGATTATCTTCAACAGGAAACAATTATGCGGATGGAGTGGCTAGCTCGATCCCCGGACTTGAAACCTATCGAGCACGTCTAGTGGCTCTCAATTTGTCCCGTCAGTCAATTGCCGCGTTTACAACTGCTTCGCAAGAGCAATGGCTCTCGCTTCCTATGGAACTGATAGACCGCATAATTGAAAACATCACACATCGCTATATTGCTTCTAGAGACGATCATATTTTGTATTGAAAGTACTTCTCCTACAGCAAACTGACACCATCAATTTGTTAATTTTATACATGTGCTAATTTCTATACTACCATAATTGTCTGGTAATTTCTTTTTATGTTATTTGATACCTTACTATGTGTTGTATATTGTGGGTAAGTTTCATAAAATTCTACATGTAACATTTTCAGTAATCGCGATTTTTGTGATTTTTCCTTAATTTATGACAACCAGTGTATGTATGTACTATTGGGCATTCAAGAATAAAAACAAATTTTTCCGTGAGGAAGTAAATAAAATTTCAAGAGGGGAATGACTTTTATTCCTATGAAAATGGCTTGAAATTTTAACAGTTTAAATTAAAATCGGTAAAGCTGCCACTTTCAAATTTAAAAATGAGTATCCCAAATGAACTTCCAACAATATTAGCAACCTCATATTTTGTACGCTTTAGTAATTGTGGCAGTAATTTTCAAATTCATATCATCAGCATTTTTTAATAATAGTTATGCGTACGTGCGATCTTTTGCAAATATCTCTTTCATTCCGCTCATGAGGGTACACACAAAAAACGCTGACGGTATAAGATTTTGGAGAAAGATACATAATATATTCGGTCTCCTCCTTGGAAAGTCACAGCGAATTTTCGTATTCGTTTTCATTGCACACTGAGATAAAATTCGTTTTCACATTTTAGTGAAATAGAGTAAAACCTAGGTTCTTAATAAAACTCAATCTTTGATTGCATAACTAAATTTTATTTTGGAAGCTCAAAGATTCTTAAGCATCTATTCTACCTTAAACAAAACTACACGTACTTTTTTTATCAAATCCTCAGAACGTTCTTCTGAAGCCGGTGTTCCGAAAAGTATGACTCTGTTTTCTTTATTTGCGACTCGCGATCCAAATTTTTTTTTTTCGTTTGCGAAAGTCATTTTAATTTTAATTTAACGGAAGCATGCAATCACCATTTTATAATGGTTCTGCATTTCTGTCTTATTGTGATTATTAATTTTACTACTTCTACTACTTCTGTTATTACTAACTGAGGTTTTTTACATTGCTCTTAAAGTATGTGTTGTTCCCTCATAAAAGTCTCCTTTTAAATAAAACGTTCTTTTAAAATCTATTTCTTACAGCATTAATCAGAAATTAAGAATTCTGTAGAAATAAATTTCAAGTATAATGAATATATGAAATAATCTGCCATTCTGTAATAAGCTTTCGTTTTTCGTTGCGAATCCCTCTAAACAGAAATTTCTGGATTTTACCTGAAAATCTAAGGTACTTGAGCCAGTTTTTTTTCTTAATGATCGGTTTTTCTTGCCGATTTTGATAAACATATAGGCAGTGTCAATATTATTCATACAGTAATAAAAATTTGAAAATAAAAAGTTAGTATTTTTAAAGAAAGGTGTTTAATTTTTATTTTAATTTTTTATCAATATAACTATTTTTATGTAAGAAAGTAAAATGAAAATCTTCACATTATTTCTGCATAAAATATGCAAATTTATGTTAATTTGCACTACTGCTGAGTGCCAAAAAGTATTCAGATGCCTTATGTTGTGATATAAAAACAACTTGAAATTTCCTGTGATTGAACATTACTATAGCAATAAACTAGTTTGAAAATATTTATACTTGATTTTTGCTATATTTTGATTTATTTTGTCATTTGTAGCTAAAATAAAGGACACAACATTTAAGGGTTAGCTATTAAGCTGGTAAAAGAAGAAAGAAACGAAGGAGAAATCGGAAAATATTTTAGATAAGAGATTTGCTTCAATTCAAATGCAATAATGAAATATGCGGAACTTTTACAAATAAACTTCGCAGAGAACGCCCACAAAAATAGCATTGAGATGTAAAAGACTTATTTTGAAAATAATAAACCAAAATTCTCATATTTCAGTCCCCAAATTGTAAGATGACTTAGAGCAAGAATCGGTCTTTGTATTCTAGCTCAGCAATCATAAGGGCATTAAATGAACGAGATATGGCAGGGCGATTTGCTCCGGAAAATTTATATGTGCTTGCTATCAGTACAAAGAAATGACTAGCTTCCGCAAACAAATACAAAATCGACCTCTGGAATTTTAGACTAAAGTTATATTCAGTGAGGATTTAAATTGAATACCTATGAACCTGATGAAACTTTTAAAATAGGGTTTCAGCCAAGAGTAGCATTTCAAACAGAAAACCCACGAGCCGCAGTAAAATATGGTGATTGAAGTACACTACTTGTCTGGGTGCATGTCTGCTTATAGAGTCGACAGATTAACAGTTACCTAAGGAAGAATGGATAGATTTCAATACATAGACATACTTAAAGAAATCTTAAACAGAGTGCCCAGAGACTGAGGAAAGGTTTTGTAAGAAAGGTTTTGCGCGATAACTATCCGAAACATACATGTTTGGATCCCAGATTGTGTTTTTTGCATAATGTGTGTAATCAATTAAATACACTTCCTCAGTTACCAGATATAAATGCTAAAGAGCTGGCATAGGCTCTAAATAACAGTAAAATTCATTCGCATAGGCTCTAAATAAAAAAAAATAAAATTCATTCAATAAGGAGCAATTGAAAAACGCTCTACATGAGGAAAAGACAAATTACATTCGCATTTTTAAAATTTAATTAATTCAATGCCCAGAAGATTGAACTAAAGTCAAATGCAGTCAAAGAAATTTAAAGGCTATCCGATTAAATATTAATTAAATTAAAAATCACGAAATTATGTATAATTAATTGCTTCGAATCTAGTGTACAACTATGTTTGATGCTTCCTATCTGAAAAGAGATCCTTATTTGTTTTTCTTCAAGCGGAAATAAAAAAGAAACTTATTTATTTACATTTTCCTCCATAGTGTAGTACTTCCAGTAAAAGAAATAGTATTAAATACTGATTATGTAACTTTCTTACAAATAACAAAGTTTTTTCAGCTTTTGGGTTAGTATATTATAGTATCACAGGTTATTAATAAAATCAGGACCTGGAAGTTAAATTCATGAACCTTTTATTTTATTATTAAAATGTATATGAAGAAAACTATTTACAATAATTCATCAAAAAACATTATTATCACAATCTGACTCTCACTTTCACAGCCAGCTCCCAGATACTCGTTTTTGACCAGAACAAACGAAAAAAAAATCTCTTCTCTTCGTTTGCAGTACAACTGGATGCTCACATACAAGTATAGAAGGTTCATGATCTTAAAGCTCGTGACATCATACTATGGCATAATACAGTGGCTTCCCACGAGTTCCGGCTGAAACCAAGTCGAAAGCCTAACGGTCTCCATTAAAATTCGTTGTCTTTACAGTACGAACTCTTTGGATGCTGATTGCATATGTCTGCTATATAACAGACATATTTTATTTCAATATGTTGAATCTCTTATCCTTAAAACCTAATGGCAAAAATTTAAAGATAATACTTAAAAATTTCAAATATTTCCTAAATTTGCTAGCATAAAAATTAAAAACATGATATCAGATGTAAAAATAATAATTACTATAATAATAAAAACTAATTCGAATAATTGTCCACACTTTCAACTTCCAAAATTATCTTTTGCTCAGCAATTATTTGAAGCAACGAAAAAATGGATGGCAAATTTGAAGCAGCTGCTGGTACTTGATAAAATAAATAAAAGCTTTATTAAGGATATCAGAGCTGTTTCTGAAGTATCTGCTAAAAACATTAATTCAATGTTTTCTACTAATTACTTTGGTAATCCTCATTTGAAGGATCATTTTACATATGAAATTCTAATTAGTGTTAGGCTTCCAAACATAGAAAATAAATTAAACAATTTTACGATTATTTGATTTAATTAAAAATGCACCATATTTTGTAATTGTTCTTCTGCTTTAAGAACTTAATAGATAAAATAGTAAGTAAATGAAAAATGCAAATAATCTGTTGCTTTTTGTTAGATAAACGTATAAAAATATAGTGGTGGATATTCAAAAATTACACTTTACGTGAACAGGGAAAAAAAGAAATTATTTTAAGGAATTTGTATGAACACTAGCATTGAATTTTATCTTGAAATATAATGAAGATCCACGCAAAGCTTCGGCTACCCTCGAAAGCGAAGACCATTTATCCACTAATAAAAGAAAATATAAGCTGGAAAATAGTCATAATTTGATAGTTTAATTTTTCAGTATATGCACTGAAGGTCACTATAGAGCTGCTACAAATTCAATAACATCTAATTAGCTAATATAAAGCTGTGAAATAACTTTTTTACAGTTTATAAAATATGTCTAAATTTATGATAAATTAGAATTATATTTTATATTTTATTATTTTTAGAAACTCAAAATGTTCTGAGACGTTTTTCATAAGAATAAAATGTACTTTCTTGAATTGAAAAATATGAATTATTTTGTGACTTCGTAATATTTTTTACATATAGAAGAATTGTATATTAACATCAGGTTCGGCTCCTGAGCTCTAGCTCAAAGCGAGCTTCAAATAATTTCCAAAATGTAGGACATTTTTCTAACCATTTATTCATATATACTTCTTCTTAAATTAATAGCATCTGACACATAATATGTAATGCACAAACGAATGTCATAAATCTGAAAAAGAATTTAAAATTACTTCAGGGCATTTAATGAAATTAAGTTACGGCTCTATTCATTTTATATTTCTTTTGTAATATACTCAGTGTCGAATTTTTTCAGTTATTGGTCTTAAGCTAATTGATTTCCAAGGATGCTAATTATTATGCAAATCTATTTTTGTGAAGCCGTCAGTACTAAAGTAAAATCAAACAAAATGACGAGTGAGTTGCGCCTTAACAGCTCTCAGATTTGCAATTATAATGAACTCATATTTATGATTCGTCAGAATATATTTAAAATTCAACTGATTATAAAGACTTTTAAAGAAAATGTAAGAAAAAGAACTATATATCTCTCTTTTTCAGCAACGAGAGAAGATTCCCTGCTCTTTCTCCTCTACATGAAAACAGGTAAATCATTTGCCTTAATTATTCTCATCTACGTGAAAACGGGTAAATCATTTGCATTAACTTTTTAACGAATAATTTTTATTATTCGAACTATAATTTTCGAAGATTGCTAGTCGGCATCAACGCCAGTGTAGACGAGTGCAATATAGTTAACACCGCTTATGTATGTCACATTAAAATAATTCTGTCATTCACTTTAGTAAAACTTTTTTATCGTATAATTTTGGATTCAGATCATCAAATAAACAATTATGAATAATTCTTTGTCCGTTAAAATTTCAGAAATTTAAATTACTTCTGTTCATTCAAAGTGAGAAAATTTTGCGGAAGGTCAAATATCAGAAACGTCAGCGTTGATTGTTGTAAAACTTATCACGGACTCATATCCAAGCAAATTTGAATGGGGTTGCGTTCTAACTGTTAAGTAAATGTTTATGTTGACCAGGTGCTTTGAAATAAATTGAACTTTAAAATCAAACGAATTCCAACGCATCTGCACAGAAAATCTTTTGTAATTTACATTATTTATACATAACAAGAGCTGTTGAAAATCACCTCATACATTTTATGAAATTAAGATTCACCAGTTTTTTCTGAAAATCTGCTAATCATAATTAGACGTTACATACAAGTAAAAACGTAAAAATTTTCATCTAGAGCAAGGATGCTCAGCTCCCGGTTTGCATGCACATTCGTGGCCCGCGGCGGAGGTCACAAAATTTGTGAAATGAGACACGTAGCACAGACACAAATTTGTGTATGCATTTGGATCAACATATGTCTGCGAAATTCATTTTTTTCGAAACCAAAATTCACGAAAAATAAATTACAACCGTACTTAACTGATAAAACCTGCAATATCGATTACTATGCGCAAACAAAGGTATTGATATCGACTTGAAAAAACTAAAGAAAAGAAAAGAGAAAAGGTATCGCGCTGATTATACTAGATATGATTATTGTAGCCCAAAGGGTTAATTTACTCAGAAGGGTTTTTAACTTTCGTTTTGACATTGTGCGTTGATATATAATTACTATAATGCATAAATAAACTAAACTATAAACTGCGTTTCACTTTTTAAAATTTTGCCACCAATTATTAGAGCCCTGCTTTATATTTAAAGAAATTAAATAATGAAGAATCTGCATGAATGCGTGTATGCTTCTTGCACTGTGAAAAACCAACGGTACCTAGAGACATTAAATTTTGAATAAGGTAATCCTCCAACCTAATATGAACATCTGGAAGCCGTAATTTGGAATTTGTTTTATTATCTATTTCACATTTCGTAAAATTTTAACGAATTTTTGATTCAAAAACTCAATGATTTCAAAGCGAGCAATGGTATCACTGCACGGAAAAGAAGAATATTTTTATCTTGCGAGGGACTGTGTATTGGAAATTCGAAAGACATGCTTTTTTTAAATCATTTTGTGATATTATATTTAAATTTTCACCTAAAACTTTGTATGTATATGCAGTGCAGCCCGCTGGAACAAAATGCATTTCTAAAGCGGCCCACGAAATCTTTTCGGTTCGACAGTTTGGGTCTAGAGATTTAAGTTTTTAACTAGAAAACAAATACTCCAAACCAAAATTTCAAATTAGTTCTCCCCAAAAACGACTTAGACGGTCGTAGATTTTAATAAAAAGCTTGATTTCCATACCGATCAGACACAGATTGATATTCTCAAGGAGCAAAAATATTTCTTTTTGTTTTTGGTTCTAAATAATTAGACCTATACGACCTCTTTTTGCCTAATTTTGAAACGTTCAATGTTTGATAGCTATATGCACAACCTGGAAAATTTTCGCATGAGGAAAACATAGTTCGTGAGTCTACTTTCATAAATTAACATGTCGCTCTCGGCACGTTTTCTTCGCCAGTCCTAAGTAGAGTTTTCAGAAGCACGTTTTTTACCTCCTTTCTCATGAAAGTATTCTTATGCATTTTTATGATCATTAATGGATTTTAATATGATCCTTAATGGATTCATCATCATCAAGATACAGTTCGCTGTTTGAACCCCTTGGCATAATTTATAGACTTTGCATGAGTCTAGGTGGAGGCTTTAAACACATTCTGATGCGCCATAGTGTCCATCCGCACTAAGGGACACGAATAAAATAATGCAAAATAATTCCACGGAGTAATAGTTGGATGTATTTCATCCTTATGAAATGCTATTTGATCCTCCATGCGTCATGACTATACAAATTAATCACTTCCAGAGATGAATTCAGATAGCTATTTCTTTCCTGTATCATTTTCTGAAACAATTATAATAGAAATAATCTAAATACATTTTTTCTTGCTTGCTCTTGTTATGTCAGTTTTTAATAAATTCAGTGAGGGTTTGGAAACTATATGGTTTAAATTCCAGCAAGAGGCATAATCGATCTTTCTCATTTCCTTTTCCGGGAAACTAAATGTATCTACGAAATTTCAAGCAGATTTAAATATAATGTAGTCTGATATAAAAGTGAACGTTATATTATTATGTATACCGAAACAAGTCTGAAATGTTTACTGCTAGCATTCTGTAGCATTTACTGTTATTCAGTTTTGTCCTATAACACTCTCTTTCTGATTCGTCAGCAAGGACTTAAATGGCATTAACGGACTTCAGTAATATCAGCAGATAAAAGCCACGGGAAATTACAATACATTCAACTGCTGTTTCGTATCAGCCTGTCTCTAGAAAAAAAAATGTTTTATGAGCCAAGCGCTAATCCAATTGGACTTAACCCGCTGTGATATGAATGGCTCTAAGAACAATGCACTTTTCCATTTTGTTTGCCACTACCGAAATCAAAACTACATAGATTTTCTCCTTATAGTCTTGTTTGTTTTCTTTGTTTACTCCCACTTCTGGCGACATTGGGGAGTTCGTGTCTTGTAATCCTCCTAATCGGTAATTTGATTTTGGGACATCCTAGAGGGGATGATTCAATAAACTGTGACAAAGGCAGTAAAGAAGAATGTATTTGTCCTGAAGGAAAAGCTGTATTTTCGCTGATTACAGCTGTATCGAAGACAAAAGACTTAAAGATGTCCATAATGTATACTTAAAAGGTTTAGATGTTTCTTTCTTACAGTTAGATTACTCTAATTGCTCAAAGAGATTTTTTTAACAATAATCAAATACAGCTTCTTGTTTTCGAAATAATAATCAAACATCGTTATCTTCCATGTTACATCTACTATCTTAAAATAAAAGCATGAAATTAGTCTTAGATGTAATCGCAAGTACATTCCTCATTTATGTTTAACATGTACTTCTAAAGATTGTAATCCAAAATTTCTTCAAATATATTTAAAGTTAATTTTTTTCAATAATTTTAATTGTTATTGTTTCAGTCAAGTACTAGAATTGCTTTTAAAAATCCAAAGATATTTTTTGTTCGAATGGCGGGCGCTTGCCTATGTAGGCATCAGCCACTCCTAAGGCCATATATGGTGGTCTCTTTCTTATGGAGGCAATTAATAGATGTGCCATCTTTGCCTCCTACAGAGGGACGGTCAATTTTTACACACATGTGTTCTCTGGGATTCGAGCTAGGGCCCTTCGGTACCGCAGTCAGGCTCCCCTAACCACTATACCGTCTGGGCAGCAAAATCAAAAGATAACGTAAAAAAAAAAAAAAAAAGTATTGCAAAGACACGTGACTTTGGTAAATGAAATATTTAGTAGGATAATATACTATAACACTCTTACGTTGCAATAGCATATTAATTTAGTGATATGCTATTTATGTTCATTCAAATAAATATAAATTAGTATAGGCATTTTATTTATCCAGATAATGTTCTAGTTTAAAATTGCCTCCACACGAACAAATTGCTTGTAAGACAAATTTTATCTGTAAGAATCACTTTTGCTAAACTTGTTATTATCTTCTGTAGTCAGCGGTAGAGCTCACTTCGAGTAGAAAGAATGTCGTTAATTTAAGTCCTGATAAAAGTTTTAATCTTTCGAGGTACATTTTATTAAAAGAGAATTTTTATTGTTACAGTGGTAAAATGAAAACTAAATGCCAGAGTAAAGAAATGTTACTTAAATGAATTTTTATTCATGTACACGAAATGCGCTTCTTTTCTCTGTAGAATGTCTATAGATTTGTGAATATACGTAGGCTATTCAGAAAGTAACTTTCCTTTTAGAATAAAAACAAAACGAATGAAAGTAAAAATTTTTTATTACTTACATTTGAAGCGCACAATATTCAGCTGTTTTTCTATGTAATTTCCGTGTAAATTAAGACACTTATCATAACGGTACACAAGCTTGTTAATTCTATTGAAAAGAATGTTGTTGCCTGAGACTTCAAACCACGCACGGATGCCTTCATGCAGATCTTCGTCATCGTCGAAGTGCTGTGTTCCAAGACAGAACTTCATATGTGGAAATTGCTACGATAAAGATTAGGACTAGGCGTTGAATGGCCAAATAACAACTCGCATTCGAAATCATCCAAGAGCCGTCCAGTTTGAATGGCTGTGTGGGGGCGTGCGTTGTCATGAATGAAAAAATACTTGGTATTCAAATTTTCTCGACGCTAGTTTTGTATTGCTTCTCTTAATTTCTTTAACTGTTCACAATATCTCTCACTATTTATTAGTTCAACAAGTTTGAGGTAATCCACTAGGAGAACACCTGTCCCAGAAAACACTTCCCATAATCTTTTTTTGATAACAATGTTTGCAAACACTTCCTTGGTTTTCTCGGAGGACTTGTGTGACCCACTCCTTAGACTGTTGGTTAGTCTCACAAATCACGAAATTTACCCAAGTTTCACCTCCTGTTATGACACGATAGAAAAGTGATTCACCATGTTTGTGGTATTCCTCGAGAAATGTCACAGCTGCTGTCAAGCGCCGCTTTTTGTGGTCCTCTGACAAATCTTTCAGTATCCCTCTGGCACAAATCATGTGATAGCCTAGATCTTGTGTAGCAACAACAAACAACAAAGTTCCTGAAATTTGAGGAAACTCGAGTGAGAATTTCGAAATTATGATGTGTCGGTTTTCGCGAATCTCTTCGTCGATTTCTCTATCGGTTCAGTATTAACAATGCTCGGTCGGCGGCCACTTCGTGATTCCTTGTGAACATTAGTGCTGCCGTTCTTAAACATGATGCACCATGGTCTCACTTCCGCTTTGCTCATTACCTCCTTTCCATACACCGTAGAAAGTTCCTGATAAATTTCAATTGGCCTTTGTTTTTTTTAGAACAAAAACCTAATCAGTGCACTTCACAACTGGCTGGATTTTCTACTGTGGCATACATTTTAGATATTCACAGTGAAAAAATACGCAGAGGCAACACGTACCGCCAACGATTACAACCAGATGCGTGAGGATTCAGTAGACACTCTAACACCAAGATGGAGCTGGAGATGGTAAATCTTATATTTATAGATTTGTAAAGATTTCTTGTCATATCATCAGTTATTTATGTACAATTAGCAGGCCCTTTTACCGAAATTCGTTGATCATTTACTGATAATATTTTGTCACTGTTATAACATCAAATATTTTGGTTCAGTGGGCTGTATATGTGAAGTTAAATTTCTTTAAGTTCCTTAATTTGCATTATGAACATATGTTATGCGTGTTCAGTTTTCCTTACGCTTTCACTGGTGGCGAAGCTATTAAGGATACTGAATGCTGATAATTCGGCCAGGCAAACGAACTGGCTGCATGATTAGTGTTCGTGATTTTCCCATATGTATAACGTGAACACGAATGAATTTCCCTTAAAACGTCTTCCACGAAGACATTCCTCTTTTTAAGCAGATATCTCTCGAGAGCTTTCCAAAATCAAATAACTTAATCTAACTCGTTTCCAGAAATTTTAAGCCTGTTTATGAAAAAGTGGTGTGTATGAAGGAAAAGAAGTTCAATCGATATGTAGACATCTTTATACCCATTCAAAGGTTTATAAATACTAACTATTAAATATCACGTTTTTCAGATATGGAATGACCATTTTTCAAGTAAATTCAACTCAAATAAATGTTTTAAGATTTTATTCAACTGTATTAAAATACCAAAGAATAATCGCATTGTTCCTGATTTCAGCAGATCAAATTGTTCTCTCATAAATGGCTAAAACTGATACAACACACGTGTATGTGTGACGGGTGCTTTAACTAGAGAATGCAAGAAGATGCAATTACTTACTAAGCACATTTGCCTGATTAGGAAACATTAATACAGGCGAGGGGGGAAAATTATTCTCCTGAACTTATATGTTGTAGAAATCGCTCGGAGTGACTTGGTTATTTAAAAAATAAGATTTATAAGCTGAGAGGAGTTTATTTTAGCATTTAGCTTGACTAGTAAATTTTAATGAGTTGGTATATTTTGTGTCAATGTTAACTGAATTTAATTACTATTTACCAAATTTT
This sequence comes from Stegodyphus mimosarum, assembly GCA_000611955.2. Lineage (NCBI taxonomy): Eukaryota > Metazoa > Arthropoda > Arachnida > Araneae > Eresidae > Stegodyphus > Stegodyphus mimosarum. Next base: position 183,915 of record KK119898.1, on the reverse strand, counting down.
TCGCGGTTTCATTCAAAATATACTTATTATCCAATAGTGCAAAAATGTGATCATAAATACTATTTTAATTTTTTATATAATAATTTGAAGGCCGCTGTGATATGTAGGTGGAAAGTACTGAGTGCGTAAAAATGCTTCTTCTCCAACAAAATATGAGCACCATAAGGCAAATACGAATGTGAGCTAAAATCGTTTTTTTCCAGCATAATATGAAACAGAGCTCTAGAAATAAGAAGTGAATAATTCCGAGTTATTCCAAATTATTTTCACTTTCACTCCGAATTATTTCCACTTTTGTTCTGAATTCTGTAGATTCCGTTCTTATCCTAACCACTTATTCTTATCCTAGGCAATTTTTTAATTTTGTTTCAAGTATAAATATATATAAAACTGAACACAAATCTATAAACGTAAAATAATACATAGACCTATTGCATTCACCTAAAACTGAATAGCAAAATTACCGTAACACAGGCATGAATCAGATAATTACGTATTCGAGGTAATTAGGCCAATTCAAGACTGTTTTAGAATATACATTTTACTTTTTTTAACCAATAATATGCTATAATTTTAACAATTAATAAGTTAAAGCCTTAAGTAATACACTGTTTTTTCGTAGAAACAATGAAACTTCAGATCTAAAGCAAGACTTCTCCGCGTGAACTTTACAAATGTATCTCCAAGCTCCATTACTTCACTTTATGTTGCTGGTAAATTTTGTTTCATATACTTAGTATACGTATAAATGTAATGGATCATTTTAGTGATTACCCTTTGCCACATCTATTGAATTTATATATATGAATATGTATTCTGGCCAGTCCCATTTTTGGATCCTAAGGCCGGCTTGTGCCGGCTAGGAGGATCGGGGCTATACTCTTAAAAATGATAATGGTATGAATATGTCTTATCATTGTACTTAATAATTTTTAGAGGTATTACTTAAATTAATAAGTTATTATGATGCTTATTATTATAATTATATGAAATAGTGCAAAAATGTGATCATAAATACTTATTCCACTGTGTACAGAATAATTTGAAAGCTGCTATGATATGTAGGTGGAAAGTATTGAGCGCGTAAAATTTCTTCCTCTCCAACAAAATATGAGCACCATAAGACAAATAAGAAAGCGAGCTAAAATATTTTTGCATGGATTTGTATGAATTTTCCAAATGTATCTCCAAACTATATTGCTGCATTGTATATAGTCCGTAAATTCTGTTTCATATAAAGTCTCATCATTGCACAATAATTTTGTAAAGATATTATTTAAATTAATAAGTTATTATGATTTGTATTTTTACTAAAACTTCTCCTTCCCATTTCCTCATCAGAATATAAATGAGGTAGCTAATACACTGGTGAAATAAATTAAGAGAATTGTCATATTTGATTTACGATCTCCAGAACTACTGGACAGATTTTAATAAAATTTGGTGTGAACATAGGTTGATATAATACAAACAAAATAAACATTCAACTGTTATAATAGACACATATGTTCGTGTGTAACACTCATGGGAGTCTGAAGGCCTGAAACAGCTGTTGCAGAAGACACAAAAGAATATAGGGTTAATAGGGGGTATGTTCCCCTCTTACAGCCATACAGGCCTCGCAGCGTAACGTCATACTGGAAATAAACCAATTTATTAGTGCCTGTATCAACTGGCCCCACTCATTTAGCAACGCTGTTTCCAGTTCCTAGATGGCTCTCTGAGGGGGTTGCGAATTGCAATTATCCTTCCCAGAGCATCCTAGACATACTCTATGGGTTTGAGGTCTGGAGACATGGCTGGCCAATCCATCCAGCGAATATTCTCACTCTGGAGAAATTCGTCCACCAGAAGAGCTCTATGTGGCCTCGCGTGAGAATCGGCGTTTAGGCCAAAACGGGACTCGTCGGTAAACAGAACGGTCATCCATTACTCCGTACTCCAATCACGATGCTGCCTGCACCATGCTAATCGGACTTTCCTGTCCGCAGATGTGAGCGGGACGCGAAAGCCGGTCTTCTGGCAAACAACCACTCTCTCTCATTCAGTCTTTTGGAAACAGTCGCCCTTATTACAGGGGTTCCTGTGGCTGCATAAAGGTCCCGAGAGAGCTGAGACGCTGTAGCTGTTGTGTCGCGAATTCTGTGCTTTTAATTTAAGTGTTTTTAATGATTTAAGTAATCAATTATTTAAGTATTTTATTTGTATTTGTATTTGGTTTTTTTAAGTTCGAAATTGTGAAGAGCGTAATGAATATATATATTTGGGAAGTGTGTACTTAAAATCATTAAGCAATTATTTTTTCCTTCAACGGTCAATTTTAACGCAGAGAGGGGAGCGTCTTCTAACGGAAGTAACATCTGTGGGAAATGCCTTTTAAGATGACAGTTGCAACATTGAGTAATATATCGTGGTTCTCTTGTCTTTGTTACCAAGCTGAAAGTGAAGACTGTTGTCGGGCGTCCCGCTGTGATGTCGCCTGGTTTATGGCCTCGGTGGAAGTTGTAAATTGAATCTTTGAAAGGGCAGTTTTTGTTGTTTCTTATATTTTTCGCTTGTTAGCAGGGGGGGTCGAATGTTTAGTTTCCAGTTTTTCGCAGGTGCTACTGTAGACAATGACTTAATTCTGATTCGTTTGGGGGTTTGAACTTGTCCTATTAAATTATATTGAAAAGTCTCGGATTGGCAAGAATTTAATTTTATGTGTAACTTTGGACCTATAATTGTAGGTGGGAGGAGAAACCGAGTTTTCCTCGGTGGTTGCGCGAGTTTTGAAGTCAGTTTTTACCAGAGTCTTCGAGTTTTTGGAGTTGAATATTTAGCAGAGAGGGCCTTTGGCCTGCGGCCAGGCCTACCCGGGCTTGGGTGGCTGGCGCTAGCGTTCTGCGGACGAACTCGGCTTTTAGCTGAGGAGATTTGCGATGCTGCACTTGTACCCCGACGGGTGGCTCACGTTTGCGATGCGGCATGATGTGATTAATAGAGAATTTTCTTCTAATTTGCGAGAAGTAGAACTCAGAGCGAACTCTTCCGAGTTTGAAGCGGGTTTTCCCGTAAAACGGAAGTGTAAGGGCTCGTACCTAAATGAAGCTCTCTGTTCGTGAGAAGGAAAAGTATCATCGTTCTGTACCCGGAGGTTCTCCTTCAACTTTAATGTTTTAGAATTTTGATTGCCGAGTTTTCATCTTTGAAGTTCTACAAGAGGTCATTTTTCGTGGGCTTTTTGAATTTGATTACCTAAGATCCAGTTCAAGGCGGAATTCATCTGCAGCGGTTTCTCCTTCAACTTTAATGTTTTAGAATATTGATTGCCGGTTTTTTTTTTCATCTTTGAAGTTCTACAAGAGGTCATTTTTCGTGGACTTTATTGTAGCTCATTACCAAGATCCAGTTCAACGGCGGAATTCCTCTGCAGCCTATAGCTTCTTATCATGATGATCCCGAAAGTCAACTGTGAGTTTTTTCATAAGATTATATTTTTTTTTGTAATTTAATTTAAACTGTTCTTGCTTAATCTGGGGAGAAAGAGGAAAATTTAATTGAAAAATAAGAAAAAATAAAGGGGGAAAGTTATTGTCAAAAATAAGAAGTTTATGTAAATTGTAATTTCTATAGAAGTTGTTTTAAATGATTAATTTAATGTATTTCAGTATTTCTAAGTAACCGTTATTGTGTTAAACAAAAAAAAATTGTTATCTTGATAAATGACTCTTGGAGAAATTTAATGTGGAATATTAATTGCATTTGTATGTAAGGGTAGTCTGGCCAGGTCTCCCATAAACTTATCCTAGATAATTAATAAATGAGTTTGATTATATGTTATTACTTGCATTTGTTTTTTTGTGTGTATGTAGTTGGTCTGTTCAGTCACTCCATTTGTTTGAGCCGGGAGGCTTTTAAGAAACATGGAGATTATTTTTGCTTGGGGTTATTGAAAAATGTTCATGCATTTTAGGGTTCTCACAACGCGCCCTGTTTTAGCAAATGTGTACTAACCACTTATTAATGATACTTTGAATGTGTTTTAAGATAGAATTTGAAATGACTTTTAGGTGCCAGGACAGTTAAATCTAGTGCTTGATTTTTAGTAGCGGAACTGATTGATTGGTGTCTGAATATTTCTTCTCTGGTGCTTATGAGGTTTTTGCTATGAAATGAATATGAATTATTCTTGAGTTTATTTTAAAATGAGTGAATTATAGAAATGCTTGGTTGAGATTTAGTATTTAGTTTTACCGAGTTCCAGAGAAGATTTATTCCAGCTTCCTTTTCAGGTTAAGTTTATTAAGAAGAATTTGCTTTGTCTTGCTATGTGTGAATTAACTGCTTTAAGAAAAGTTATACTTAATATTATTATGAGTCAGATCAACCAATTAGTTCCTTCCTCTGTTTTCTAACAAGTTCATCTTAGTAAGTTATATTTTTATTTTAGTTTGTCCGGCACTAGAGAGAGTGAATAAGAGTAAAATTTTAAAGAGTTAAAAGTAGTAAAAACCCCTAAGGTTTAAAAGATTATTTCTCTCTATTTAACATAGCCTTTCTGTTACGCCTCGCTAAAATGGACAAATAGCGATCTTCTCTGGCCTTCATGGCTCTAGGAGGACCTTGCCCAGGATTTCTGTCGCTGAATCCAGTATCCTGGAACTGTTTCCGTAGGTTACACGCGACGCTGGGCGTTACATTTAACTCTCTGCATATCTGGGCTTGCGATTGCCCTTCCTCTAGCCTCTGCACAATTCTCCACCTCATTCCATCATCTAAACGTTGTTGGATACTCAAGTTTTACTGTTCCGATTAGAATTTAACAGATTGCTGCAAGATAACACCAAGAAATTCGCCTAGGTGGGCTAGCGAACGCAACTCGTCTTTCCCTCCACGCGCTTATAA
>KK119898.1:160522-178989 GCA_000611955.2 Stegodyphus mimosarum | reverse complement strand
AAACGCGCTTATAAAGCCTTTTTTCTGCTAGCTCCACCTACACACACTTGTACGCTTACGTATTTGCCGTACAAGATTTGCATTTTTATCTAGAAGCATTGGTTTTTCCTTCAATTCAGTTCTTTTAATGCAATTCAATAAAATATGCAAATTTTCTTGATTTATTTCACCAATGTATTTAAAGACGAGTTTTTGGAATTAAAAAAAATAGAACGTGTTTCTGGCCTGTGCATGCACGTTACTTTTACTTCATATCAGGTCCAATAGTTTTAATAATTCGGTTATTATACGCCTTGATTCTGCCTTGATTATGCTTTGATTCTGATGCACCGTTTATAATTACTAAGCCGGTTTACAGCAAAATTTAATTGTGCAGTCTTTGACCACCATTCCACGTTTAACTTGAATTTGATTGTTTCTGTTTAGTTGCCACACCACAAGCTTGGGTGACATTATTGACAGAAGAAAGTGGATTTACATTCCAATTTCGGTTTAAATAAAAGAGTTACTAAAACCTTTCCACGACTTTGCAAACATAGCAATAATTAACTTATGGAGTCATTAGGTTTTTGTGAAAGCAAGAGATGTGAATAATGAGCAATGCCCTCCCCGGAACTCGAACCTGAACCTCTCGATACGTGTCGAGTGTGTTAACCGTTGCACCACGAAGTCATGCTGGAAGGAGGAAAAAAATACCTTATATACTGTATATGCTGCCGGTCTAGAAAAGCCATAAAGAGAGCTTGGGTTTGCCAGGACGGGGGCCGCGCCATACCTATCTACCTACCTTATATACTCGCCCTTTTAAAGGGCGACTGGGGATTAGGAGACCCAGTCGCCAAATCAAGGTGATGAAGAATGATCATTCACCAACTTTTAATTCGGGCGTCAGTGTAGAATCATTAGGTTTTTTTTTTGAAGGAGGAGACAAGAAAAATGGCAATGCCCTCGTCGGGACTCGAACCTGGACCTCTCGAATACGCGCCGAGTGTGCTAACAGTTATACCGCGAAGGCTTGTTGGAAGGCATGAGAAAATACCTTATACCCTGTATGTCTTTTTGCTGTCACTGAGCTACTTAGTACATCCGTATCAAGTAAAAAACCATAACTGCAGTATCTAATAAGTCAATATTACTAACGAAGGAAAATTAATTAATAAAATATCCTAACTTTTTAAGGCTTCTTAATCTTTGTTCAAGACAAACTTCACTTCCTTCGTTTGCTACTAAATTAAATTCTTTTCACAAAAGATACCGGGTGGGTCCGCTCAAGTAAAATGCTAATCCCTCAGCTGTTATAGGTTACTAGACGAAGCCGAAAATTCTCATTATTCCTGAAAACGTTCTTGAAACATCTGCATTAGCTTCTGTTGTTTTTCCGAAAGTCCCAAGACATTTAATTGCTTCAATGCAAGAATATAAATTCGGGGTGAATGCAGAACTTCGAAGTAAATTTTTAATTCCAGCAGGAGACAAGATTCATTAAATGTCGATAAAAGACAAATACAGCAATCCATTTCAGAAAAATTCAAAATTCATCTTTGACATCAAGGATGCTGCCTGCTTCCATTATTTCAACCAATCTCCCACTTTCTCAAAACTATTTCTCCAGACTTAAATAATTCAGAGCTTCGAGAAAGTATGTCAAGTATTGCACCCATCCAAATATAAAAGTTCCAAATAGCGCCAAAAGATAGATTTTATTGATTTATACGGCACATTGTTCGTTCTCTTCTCACTCTTTCTGAGCTTTTCTCTTCAACTAAAGTGGGCTCTTCCATTCTTTGCTGACGTATACGTACCATTTACTCCTCTGTCCCTCACTCTCTTTCACTCACGCACACCCCACTTGCCAGAAATCGTCTGACAGATTTCTCATGCGTCCAAGTATTTGGAAAATTTTCGAACCCTGGATAACTATTTTATTCGATGGAATATAATATCTTCCATTGGATCTTGATTTGTGATACCATCGACCTTTATTTGTCAGCGGACAGCACCATCTTGAGGACATCGATGAAAACATTTCTACCCCGGAAGAAAGACGCACTTAATCATGCAAAGAAATAAAAAATTAAATTCCTTTAGTTATCTTCTTAAACTCAGCCAGCGTATTATTTGGAAAATATCTCCAGAAGGCATTCGAAAAGCTAAATGGGGCAGCGAAATATTCATTCCGTATTATTTCATATACAACAAACATTTTCTAAACCGAGTTTGCAATCGAATCTATGAAACACATCAGTATGTCATGCATATTATTTTATCAAATATGGATTTTTATACTTGTGTGTCTTTTGAATGTAATATTACGAAAAATAACTGAATGGCTTCTTGAGCTTGAGTAGAGGAAGTACATTTTATTGTTTTCTGTACATCTAGAGAATAAAAATTACGTTTTATTTGATTTAATGTTATGAAACATTTTATGAATAAATATTATTCAAGACAATTTTTAAATAACACTAATTCTTGTTTTAATTAGTCTTTATTTAAATGCGTCGAGCTGTTAAATTAGCCTAAGTCCAAAACTTTAGAATATTTACTATTAAATTTATTGCGAGTGCAAAACGTTGAAAATTTGCAATGATATCTTTTATTTTAGTAATCAAAATAAAAGCATAAATTTAAGACTGATTTCTTAATCCTTTCAATTTTTAACATTAATAAACAATCTTTCGGGTCTTGATGACATGTTATGGATAAGCATTAGAAAATTCATGGTTTGTTTATAGTGAAATAACATAAAATAATGTATAATAATGGATTCATTACTCCGTTAGACAGAAGATGAGGACACTACAGTGTTACCTTTCTCCAGAAAATGTTTGAATTTGTAGCAGCTTTAGAAGAATGTTTTCTTCAGATTTATTATAAAACAGCGTTTCTCAAAAGTTTGAATTCTCTCCACCCACTCGTAAGTATTTGCAATTAATTCATTGCGACATACTTGCAATTCATCGTAACTTACTTATATAAGGCTTTTTTGAACAAAAGGGATCAAGCGGAAAATATCTAGAAGAAAGTAATGTAACAATAAATAAATATCCATAGTTATTAATAATTAAATGGTGGTAAATCACTACTGTATCGCCACACAAACTTTGTATACCAATATTCTGACATTTAATTATTTATGTCAGAGCAGTCGATGTTGCCTCAAAATTGCAATTATAGAGGATTTCCTGAGAGAAACTTGATTACATTAACATTTCAATATGAGCTAAACACTCAGATATCTAGCTTGAAGCAAGAACTTGATACCGTATCGAGTTATGCTTCAATAACAAGGGAGCTTGCAATAGATTAAGAAGCGTTAATTAAAATTTACCTTATACATAAGATTAAAATTTGAGCATTGCATATTGATTGGAAGCCTACTTTTAAGCTATTAAGCTTATATAGCGTTTTAATTAATTACACTTTCCTGGTTTAATTATTTACTTTTATTAGCATTCAACAGGTTCATCCTCATAGCTGCTATTAATTACACTATGCCCAAAACGCATAGCATACACACAAATTAATGTACGTAATTTTAGTCATTTTGTTAAAATATGGGCATCAGTATATTTAATATTCTTAATGAAATGCAATAATTTCATGATTCGATGGTTCTGATGCAATCAGTTGATTTATGTTTGTCTAATACAATACACGACTAAGAAATTCTTCACTATCAAAAATCTGAAATTCTAAATATATCATGCATATTTCGATCCTATGTTGGCGTTAATGAATTAAGATTCAAAACAGTTCTTAATATTCACTTATCCCATAATAAAGAAAAATATATTTAAAAAAAATATTGTACTCAATTCATGTCTGACACTATCATTTATGGCTTTAATATAGTTTAAATGTGACAGTCTGTTTACCTGTTAATAATAAGCTTGATGAATTTTACTAACCATAACAGATTAAGCATATCTATAAATATAAGCGTTTTCGATTAATCAGCACACTTGGGTTTTAAAGCAACAGTCTTAAGATACATTCGTTGTAATTTTTTTTTAAATTGAGAAGAAATATGAGAGGAGAAATTATTAGCCGAAGTAATATATGCAATAGTTTGAAGATTACTACACACCAAGACATTAAGTACATGACCTTATTTCTTGGAGCAACTTTTTTCTTTGAACTGATGCTATAAGGTATTTTTCCCTACTGTCTCAAAGGAATGGTACGTACTTTTAGAAGCCTCCCAAAAATCGCTCACAAACTTTAAGAAGGCACGAATTTCTAGTAACTCCAAAAACTTCCCTACAGTGTTTTTGGAAACACACTTTCCAAACACTTTAGGCTGTCGTTAATTTGACAACAAATGTGGCTAGCTTGAGTACAAAATTTGACCACAATCCGGTGGGCGATTTCTGTTTATATCGCTCGTTCTGCATAAACTGTTCTTACAACTCAACATTAAGAGGCTCAAAATTCAAAGATCACAACATGATGCAATGAATAAATAAAAAAAAATTTAAATAAAAAAAAATTTGAAAGGTTTCAGATTTAAAATTACGTCTAAAGGGGCGTTTTTTGCGTTTTGTGTGTTACCTTTATTTATTAAATATCATGTTCTACGGACTTAAGCAATAAAATTTAGTTCAAGAGCAATATCGCAAAAACTTTTAAAATGAGTATATCTTTAGAATTTCCGATACACATTTCCGCGCGCTTTACATAAAAGGTTTTTCCCCCCGCAGAGTGGGGCCATTGCTCGCTTTGAGATCGTTTGAGTTTGTTCGTCAAAAATTCGGTAAAGTTTTACGAAATATAAATAGATAATAAAACAAATTCCAAATTCGGGTTTCCAGATGTGCATATTCGGGTGGAAACATACGTTATTCAAAATTGGATGGCTCTAGGTACCGTTGTTTCATCACATTTGGAGAAATATACATACATTTATGCAGATTTTTCATTATTTAATTTCTTTAAATATAATACAAGGCTGCAGTATTTTGTAGCAACAGTTTGAAAAGTGATTCAGACTTTTAATGTTTCCAACGCAATATCGCAAAACGGAAACAATAGTCCTTCAGGAACAAAGCTCCTTTGGACTAAAAAAATAAAAAATTAAAATGAAATAAAACGAGTATATAAAATAAACATATTAAGAGATCAAAAATACCGCTCAGAGGGGCAATTGGTTAGAGACTTTGCAGAATCTCACATTCTTTGGAAGAATAAAATGATTTCAGACTCAATCTGAAAGCTTATCGCTATGTTCAGTACAAAGCTCAAGTGAACCGCACATGTTTTTTAATGAACACATAAATTTCCAGCTCTAATACACTGATTTGTATTGCTCAGCGTCACCTTCATTTATTCTGGCAGATTATATATAAGTGAATTGTAAACGAACCGTAAATAGCAAGAGTGACTGCTATGATTGTGATAAGCAAATATTACACAGGAACTCTGCAAATATGTGAACAGCACATTTGATGAATATTAATATACCCAGTTGATATTGTTCAGTATAATTCATCAGAATAATTTCTTAGATCTAAGTTACCGCTAACATCTAAAGTAAACATTCTCTGTAAACTCAGAATCACAATGCATGAAACATTGTTAAAACTTACATTCAGCACAGTAAAAGTCTTGACACAGTCTCTTTCATAACCACAGGTCACAAATGCCTTCCGAAGTAACTTTATAAATTCCGCTACAAAGCTTAATGTTTTATAGAGATTTTTGGGTAGGCCTAGCGACAATAGAATGTTCCACCAATTGAGTACAAATGCTGATAGTCATACACTAACAGGCGCTACAGTAACTCAGCTGGCGTAAGTAAGTAAGTAAGGACAAAGATAGAAAAACTTAAAAAAGGGGAGTAAAAGACCCTTTTGTTAAAACTTAGTAATTTAACAGATGGCATTCTTTTTGTTTATAGAACCAGCTAGCATATATGGAGTAGCACCAAGAGTAATTAATTCAAACTGAAGCTACGTAAGTCATAAAATAGCGAAAGGCCACACAGACTGAATAAAGCTCAAGCTGGCCCAAACCTAATAACAGCGTGAGAAGCTAATGGCGAAAATAACGCAACGTTGCATACAGCTGTCGAAGAGATTCAGTCAGTAACTTGGCCTTCAGAAACCAGAACACGCTTTCATTCAACGATCTAAAACCTTCCTGTAAATACTATATCTTTCTACTTGATTTGAATCCGTGAGAACTACAATTTGCACTCTGTCAGGAAAACGAAAATCGAGCAAGACAGAAACGTTACGTAAAATAACTGGGTAGTTAAAAATAAATAAATCCTTACAACATAAACGCCCCACCTTAGCGTTTTCAAAAAAGTCTAACACCGTAATGTCACTCTGGCAGATGCTATCCGCTATAACAGTCAAGCATTATCTATGTCGGTAAAGCGGTCCAGCCAGTATTTATTAAAAAAAATAATAATCTGAAAGCTTTAAGATTTTATACTACGCCCAAAGGGACTTTTTTTGCATTTACACACATACACGTTTCGAGAACATTTGCTCATATTCGGGTGGATCACTATGTTATTCAAAATTTGATGGCTCGAGGAAAAAGGGTTTATCCGCAGTGCGAGAAATATGCATATTTTTATACAGATTTTTCATTATTTAATTTCTTTAAATATAATGCAGGGCTCTAATATTTGGTTGCAACAACTTGAAAAATGATACAAGGCTTTCAGCGATTGAACGAAAATGCCGTTTCGAGGCTAATAGCCCTTTTGGGTTAAAAAAGAATCCATTGGTAAACAAGGCCCATTTAAAGTACATAGTTACATATATAATGAAGTTACAGGCAGTTTATAGAGTAATTAGATTATTTGGAAGCAGGAGATACGAAAAATGAACAATGCCGTCGCCGGGACTCGAACCACGGACCTCTCGAATACGCGCCGAGCGTGCTGACCACTACAGCTCGAAGGCATGCCAAGAAGGCGGGAGAAATACCTTATAAGTTAAATTACATAGTTGTTTTACTATGATAATCGGATATAAAGGCCTACTTAGTGATTTTATGTTGCCTGTGTAGATAATGTCATTACAGCTTGCTTAAGCAGTACTAAGTATACTTCAAGATACGCGTATGCTTCCATGTTATTTACATATATATATATCAAATAATTAGAGCTTAGCTATAGTGACACACTCTGAATATTTCATTAACAAAAATAATATGGTGATTACAAATAAAGCTGGATTAGGTATATAAACAATGAAACAATTGCCACAAAACTAAATGGAGTGGCTATCATATGAGCTGGATTATCTACGCAAAAAGAAGTATCACAAAGTCGCATGATTAAATACAGATTAAATTATTCATTGTTCCAGTACATTGCTGAAACGAAGCCAATAATTCTTTACTAAGGCTGGCTACTAGTAAAGGCATATTGGACAGCATAATGACTAATTACACTTCCTAATTTCCTTTCACAGAAGTAGCTTTCAGGAGTTTTTGTGTCCGCTGTAGCCAGTATTGAACGCGTCAGCCCTATTGGTCACAGTCGGTTGCACATTGGTGAAGAGGTCACCTACTTCTCTACACTGGCAAAGTTCCGAAATGCCCAGCTCAAAACACTTCAGATAATTTGGGAATAGAGAACTTGTTGTTCTTCCCACTGATCAGTTCCCCTAGCAAGCTGGCCACCATTCCATTAGTTTCTTTATTATTATCTTTTTCGTGTAGGAAAATGATGCCTTTTTTGAATGTATTAAAAGGCTTGCCTTCTCCGCCAAGATGGCCAATTTGTCCACTTCGTTTCCTGCTACACTACATGAGCAGGGACACAGCTCAGATGCGGATGCTTATCTTGCAGAAGTCGAAGCAGAGTATTCCTAATAAAGTTGACTTGAACATTTTTGCTCGTTTCTCCCTATTAGCTTTTAGGAATCTGAGTCAATTATTATTGAATTATTGAAGTGTTACTCAACTTGCTACACTGTCAGCCTGAAACACTGAGCTGTAACCATTTAAATGTCTTGTACAAGAATGTATCAGTTTACCTTTTGTTACGAACCAGAAAACACTCCTGGTATACTTTCTGTTTTCGAGGCAACAGTATACACTGAGATGCTGTTCTGTCTTGAAGCAACGCAGTCCATGCTGACAACACCCGCTATATCTGCAGTTGCTGGATAGCATATAAACTGTTATTTATGGGGTTCGAAGTCCGAGGGAACTATTATCTCTCCCCGAAGTTCAACGTCAATTTGGTTTTTCGGAACCAGTATTATGTTTGTCTTCTTTTCCACCACTAGATTAAGGGGCGGTACACCCACCAGGATTTGAAGGGCCGACGTGGGCGATGCCATGTAGGGTTTATAAAATTGCAGAAATTGCAGTCCTTGTATCGTAAAGAGTTGTTTTCTCAAACGTTGTCGCCGAAAGCTGCACCGGAGGACAAAGTTTTGAATTCCGAAAAAGACATCGATGTTTGTAAATTTATAGTCCGTGCGACATAAAAGCTTTCAAAATAACCCCAGTTGAAAGTGCTTTTGAAAGGGAAGAGAAAGACCCTCGGACCCGAGTCGAAAGTTTACCCGAAAGAAGTACCGAGTCGAAAAAAAGAAACCCTAGTGGAAAGTGCTTTTGAAAGGGAAGAGAAAGACTCTCGAACACGTTATTTGGGATACTGTCCTCCAAAATTTGAACAGAACTAAGTAAAGTCGTACGGTCACTGTATGGTGCTCAAGATTCTTGCCAATGACATACGTAATCTTGTACTCGTTGCCACAATAAATTTCGTAGGCTTGTTGTGATTAGGTCCAATAAGTGAAATTAGTCACAACAGCAAACATAAAACAGAGATTAAAAATTCAAATTTAAGTGAAATATGTAGTAAATAAATATAACATAAATCGTATATAATGAGCTAAATAAAATAAAGAAGTAGAAAAGCGTTGTGGCAAATCATATAAAATATCACGTATAAACAATTCAACGGTAATAATTATCAAATTTGTGTTAATGCTTGCCAGTTAATAATCATTTAAGTTATAAAATATTATAACACGTTGAAGTGAGAGCTTAGTAATTAAGTGGAAAAATTAGTTAATATAATTCCTTGAAGGGATTATAATAAGCATTTAACTGAATTAAGACAACTGCACATTGTCTCTCAAATGTTCATAGCTTCCTTAATTTGCTCTGTACCAAAATAATTTAGTATTTTAACGCTTGAGGGAAAACACTTGCCGTTAGTGCTCTTATAATTGCCAATAAAGCTAGGCTTAGCTTATTATTGCCATACAACGGGTGGTTATTATGCTAATTGCAGTATTTTTGTTAAATTATTATCATTCATCGTTTATTGCATTTACTCACAAAAGGCCAGAGTTTGAAACTGTAGATAGAGAAACTAAAAGATGCCATCTGCATCCTGTTGAAGAAATTCAAGACAAAAGTGTCATTTAAATCAACACTGTCTTCGTTATCTTAAAGGAATGTAAATTTAAATGATAATAAGTAGCTTAGAGTATCTGTAGCTACTATTAAGATAATAATTTTTGCTTCATAAATTATGAAAAGAGGCACAAATATTATCATCTTTATTTCTAATTTCACCTTTAATAATAATCGATAAGGTATGAAGTTTCGGTAAAGCAATAACACATAGAAAGATCAAATGTTTTGTTTTAAAATTACGCTAACCCTTGAGAATGAAATAATTAGATTTTCAAATAAACTAAAGTTGGTATTATTACCGTAGCTGCTACAGAATTATCGCAGAGATCACAGTCTTTTAAGGAAAACATTCAAACCAAGGATTCTCAAATTGAGAAAATAAAATCGGAAAGCTTCCAGATTTTGTATTAAGCCCAAACGGGCATTTTTTCATTTAGAGAGGAATATACGTTTCGAGAACATTTGGGCTAACGTCACGAATTTGGGCTGAAAAGATTTAAAAACAGCAGACTTTTAGAAGCTCAATAGACAGTCTCCCGCGCTGGAAATAAAAGTATTTCATTCCTTACAGTGTTGACACTGCTCGCTTTCAAACTGTCGAGTTTGTTAACTAGAAATTCATTAACATTTTACAAAATATGAAATATAAAATTCGAAAATAAAAATCCGGGCCTGCTGTTGCACAGGTTTGGGTGGAGGAAAACGTTATTCAAAACTTAATGACTGTAGGTACCGCCGATGTTTCACAGTCAGAGGAACGTACATACATAAATGCATACTTCTCATTATTTAATTTCTTTGAAGATAATACAGGGCGATAACATATGGTGGCAACAATCCGAAAAATGATTCAGACTTTTAGAATAATTCAACACGAAATCCCATTTTGAGACTAACAGCTCTTCTTGGCTAACGCCATTTCCGTTAAAAAAAAGAGAGGGAAACATCTGAAAGATTTCAGATTTTAAATTACGTCCAAAGAAGCGTTTTTTTAACATTTTGTGTGCTACATTTATTATTAAATATCATGTTCTTCTCACATAAACCACAAAATTCAGTTCAAGAGCAATATCGCAAAGTAATTTTAAAATGAACATATCTTTAGAATTTCCGATACACAGTCTCACGAGCTGGAGATAAAAATGTTTTTTTCTATACAACGTTGCTAGTGCTCGCTTTGAAAGCCTTGCTTTTTTTAATCAAAAATTCGTTAAAATTTTACAAAATATGAAATCCATAATAAAACAAATTCCAAACTTGGGCTTCCAGATGCCCATATTCGGGTGGAAACGCTCAATATTCAAAATTTGATGGCTCTAGGTACCGTTGTTTTATCACAATGCGAGAAACATATGTACACTTATGCAGAATATACACTTATGCAATAATACAGGGCGATAATATTTTAGCAACAGTTTGAAAAGTGAAACTACACTTTTAGTTAATCAATGGAAAATGCCAAAATTATGTTTTTTTACGTTTCGTGAGTTCTAAAATTTCTAAATTAATTTACACTCTGAGTTCGAACTAAAATGTTATGGATGACAATTCTTGTAGGTGGCCCTTCAATGGGTGAGAATGTAAAGTATTTTTCCCTCTACCTTGTGCCTTCCTATTGCAATTAGAAATATGGATGGCTGGAATTCAGGAGCAGCATTCCACACTTTTCATGTTTCCCGCTTCTAGAAGTAAAATGGATATCTATTGAAAATCATTTTTAAAAAGTTGAGTTCTTTTTGTGTATGTGGTTTACATACAGTCACTCATGCAAGAAATTAACGATTCCTAATGCAGCTAACATGAAGGAATTTAATATAGAGAAATTCATGAAGTTCTATTAAGTGGTCTCACGCATAATGTGAATCCGAGAAAGGTCAAGAAACTGCTAGAATTATATTTTACTTCGGTTTATTGAGAAAAATTATGAAAATAATCATTTTAGTGGCTTTTAAAAACATATCGATTATTTTCAGCTTAATAAACTCGATTTAGTGAGAAAAATAAACGTATTTTTTCTTAAATTTCATTTCCGAGGAGCAAAGTTAAACCTGTCAAGAATTTCAAATCAATAAAACTTGAGCAGTTTAGGATTTGTTATTTAAACTCCATATAATATTATATAGCACAGAAGTCTTAAGGAAACCATTGCAAACTTTTATGGATTTTTAAAACTTAATGAGACACACACACGCACAAAAAGAACTTAAATTACTAACTGCATTTTTTAAAATCGGTGCGCGTCGGTCTGTTCGTTTTCTTTCTCTGTGGGATTACCTTCTCCGGAACGGTGAGGAGTTAAGCTTCGACAGCTGTACCATGGGATTCCAAAAATTCCTTGGAAGCCATTTTGACTATTCCCATTTTTTGTACGTTTTTAATTAGCCGAGATATTAATAAAAAAATCTGTAAGTTTCGCTCTCATTTTTAATGGCATCAGTATCGCACGCTGGAGATAAAAATCTGCTTTATTTCGAAAAGTGTTGCCACTGCTCGCTTTCAAATCATGGAGTTTCTTAATAAAAATTTTCTGAGTTTTACAAATTATAAAATAAAATATCATTGCTAAACTTTAACCATATTATTATTTTATAAGATCATATTCTAAAGTTACAGACAGCACGCGATTATATGTGATATCATTGTATGTCGAAAATGTTTCTGTTATACATGGAAAAACATTCACGGTACCAGTAATGTTAAATACAAGATGACGGCACCAGATGTCTAACATAAAAATGGAGTAACACAGGAATTGAGTATTGCAACTATTAGCTGAGCCTAAAATACCAAATATAATCCCACTATTGGCATGGCTGATTAGAACCCCTATAGGTGATCGTATAGTTCTGATAGTACTAGAAGCGATGTGTAGCTGCACCCATGATTTGCCGCTGGAAATGGCTTTGTTGGAAGTCAAGTTCCCTGCTATTTTACTAGAAATCCTTCTGTTGTTACTTAGCCTACCATAGCAAATCGTAAATTTCCAGACAACATGGCATTCTATTCAAATAACACAAAACTCACTTAATCATTTAAACTGCATTTTTATTTAATTCATAACAAAGCATATTTTTTTAATCCCTGGGGATATAAAAAAGTAAAATTCAAGTAAGGTAATTAAAATATAACATCACCTTTACCTCGGCCAATTAGACGGCGAGGTCATCTATGTAAGAATACATTACAGTTATATCGAATTTTGTTTCCTTGATTAGGACCTTATACATTACTAAATTTCCGATATTACATTAATTCTTATACTTCAAAAATTAACAAAATACTATCTTGAATGAACAGCAATTAATGGGAAAAAAAAGAGGTTCTCTAAAATGATAAGAGAAACAGAGCTCCTGGAGACCTTCGAGAAATCAGGCAATCAAAGCAAGAAAAAAATTCTTAAAAAAAATTTCACTTAGATGTTAAAATAGAAGGATGGTCCGGAAAGGTGGAGTAATTTTTCATAGTTCTTCTATTTCGCTGAGGTCACTAAATGGGGGTGTCACTCCTAGTCTTCATAGACGAGCCGTCATGTGAAGAGCACCACCCAATGATACAACTTCTTCGTCGGTCATCAATCCCTTTTCGTCGGTCACTAGGCAGGTACTTTAAGACCACTCGAAAAACCATATCGTATTGAGGCAAAGGATGAGGTGGAATCAATAATCCTTTAAGGCAAGCAAACCGCGTCGACATTGCATGCCCTTAGACTTTCATGGTGTAGTAAGCTCCACCGGCTCACATGAACGTCGCAGACGCCCTACGAAAATCGTCAAGAACGAAAAAACACCACGGACAAGAGAGTAAAAGAGTAGTAGCAAGTGAGTCAGCAGCGGCCAGGAAAAGTAAGTCGCAAGAGATCGAACACTCCAAATTTCTCTCTTAAAATACAGACAATTGTTTACACTAGTAATACAGACACCTAATTGTTTCCCAGACTTAACAAAACTCGTCCCTCAAAAGTTTCCAAAGTCCAATTTTGTTTTCCAAAACCGCTCAAGTCTCTACTGCGCAAGTCCGCTACCTACGAAAATTCGCCAATTTTCTCGGAATCGGCTCGGTAAAATCCTCACCTACTCTCAACCTTTTCCATTAACCTTCCTGTTTACAAGTATCCCTCATCACGTAAACCACCTTTCGGCTAAACTCCTAACAAAAGACCTAGCTTCTAGAATCCTGTGGAACTTTCCATGAGTGTGAAGACGACAGGAAAAAAAATGGCGCAAAAAAAACGAATATTAGGCGGCCCTGTTTCTTTACATTAAATCAAACTAACATTTCACAGTTAATCTATTACAGTTCCTTAAATTTTTCGTTTTCACTTTATATTAGAAAATGTTAACATAAATTTTACTTGAGGTACTGGTTTACAGACTGTATCCTAATATATTAAGCGAAATTATTAAGAATTCAGAGAAAATAAAAAATTAATCTCCTTATAATAAAAATACACCAATAAATGCTTTTTGCTGGAAAAAAATTAAACTTAATATCCAAGCAATTCAGCAGCATACAGAAATTATTTAACTCGTAAAATCTCGAGTTTTATTTAATACACAACATTTTATGAATGTCAGCATTTTAATTAAACAGCTCTTCTTTTTATCTTTTTTGTTTCAGGTTAGTATACTGGATAGGATACGTTAGTGCTACGTTTATTCTTTTAATTATGTT
Source organism: Stegodyphus mimosarum (assembly GCA_000611955.2). Classification (NCBI taxonomy): domain Eukaryota; kingdom Metazoa; phylum Arthropoda; class Arachnida; order Araneae; family Eresidae; genus Stegodyphus; species Stegodyphus mimosarum. The sequence goes on along the minus strand of KK119898.1, from coordinate 164,916 downwards.
GAGAAAATGTTGGTACATTACATTAAATTTAAACATGACGTCATACGTATTAACATGAAGTGTCAGAAGTTTTGCTTCGCAATATGACAATAAAGAAATTATTTGCGAATTTGTTGTTACTTGGAAAGAATGAATTGATTTCATTCATACTGAAATGTTTTTATACATTTGCTTTTTAGGTGTACATAGAAGATTTAAATTTTGCTTTGGGACCAGCCGGCTCATCTGGTGGGCGTATCAGTTAGTAAGGTTAAAAGCATTCATTTTACATATTTTATTTCTTTTTCCTTTAAGTGTATTTTTGAAAATACAAAAATATAAGGAAGAGCTCAGAGATATAAATTGACTGTATTTTACTAAAACATTTTTCTCAAATATTCTTTTTTATGTTATTAACTACGTTATACTGCAAAATGCAATTAATTGAACATATACAAGAAAGAATATTCTTCCTACTTAGCAAATGAGACAATAAAATATTTAAAGTAGCAAGTTCGCCTGAAGAATTATATCATGCAATAATGTAATAAAAGCGTAGTCATTTTTTCCGGAGTTCTTTTGTCAACGCCTTCTTTTATTTCTTTGATATACGCTTTGCAAAGAATTATTTGTTACTTTAAAGGAAATATATTCTTCAATATATAGTGAGTTGATTCTGGCACATGTCATTTAAAATAGCCAAAAAATTGCTAGCTGAGAAACTGAAAGAAGCATTGCTTTTATATTTTCATAAACAAATGAAAATTTTAGAAAAAAGACGGATTTTATTCATTTATCTCTAGGGGCTCGATAAGCATACAGGTTTAAAGCCGGGGAAATAGATGGTAAAACTTTCAACGTAATTAGTTAATATTTACAAATTTCTTCTGTAAACATAACCTTCTTAGAGGAATGTTTAATGCCCATTTGCTTTTAAATTAAGCTTGCTTTCTTTATACTTCTGCTCGTAGTGATTAAACAGAAAAGTGCAAATTTAAAGCAATTAAAAAATGCAATAATGGAAAAAAGGAAAAAAAAACGATAATTTACTCTTCGAATACGTCTAGAATTTAAACCTTCACTTCTACGAATGTCTCAGCTGTTATTTTCACAATATTCTTTCCCTTAAAAGAAAGAAAGCTTTCCAATTACCTAACAACTGAAAATTTTTATGAAACGTAAACCATTAACATGGCAGCCATAAGAACAAAGCCTATTGCTGGTTTAAAAATTTTATATTAATTACTTATTTATATTTAAATTTAAGTCAGAATGTCATTTATTGATTTTCGCTTTTTTATATAACTTATTTCCTCTGAAATTCTGAACTATGGTTTTATATTTAATATGATAATTTAATTCATCTCCAGCTCTTGGAAAGGTAGCATTATTTAAGTAAATTTATTTGCTATTTTATAGCCTAGTAATATCCTACCAATCATAGCATGGCTGAGGCCTCATTAACAATAACTAAATTAAGTCTCGTATTAAATGTGTTCGAGGATTAAAGTAGCTTATCGAAAAGGGAAGCCATACACCGCGTAATTTATGCAAATTACTCAAAGAAGTGGAAAGTGTCTTTAATGTTTCTAAAGTAATATAGGCTTTAATAAATATCGATTTACGATATAATACAAGATACGATTTTTTAGCCTCAGAGAAAGCTTTTATACATTAAAAATGATTTCGATTATCGATTAAAAATGACAATGCATTAATAGTAACACAATCTCTGAGTTAACATCATTCCTTATTTTTCCATTCCTTCTCAAAATATAGACAAAAAAACCCTCTAGAAATGTATCAAATTATTCATATAATAAAAGAAAATTGTCAAACCTAAGCAGGCAGTTTTAGTTGGCAGTTGATAGCCATAATACTAGCGAGCTGCAGGAATCATATTTAAAAGAGTTGGGAATTGATGCGTTTATAAAAGTGTTTGAACAAATCGCAGCTAAGGAAGTCGATATCTGAGAAACAGATCCACCAGAAAAGTATGTAGATATGCAAGCTTGGCTGGCAATCTCGGCTACCGGAAAAAGAGTTACAAATTTTGCAGAATACAGATATTAACAAAGCCGCATTCTAGAGATAAGGCAAGAAGTATGGGTTTGCTATTTAAACATTCTGTATGATGAAGAAAAGTCTATGAGTCTTCCAGTGAGTTAAATTTTATATAGCCATTGATATAGAAATAACTCTGTTCTGCACAGCACATTTATTTTAAAATTAATTTTGAATTAATATTGTTACGTGCGTATGTGTTCGTTATATATTGAATGCACAAGTCGTTAAAAAGTTAACAAAAACTTATTCTTTCCACAAGAAATAAATTAAAATGCTGAAATATTTCTTCACAGATATTCGCACAATATCACAATATCTCAAACGTTTAGCAAAAACTCAGTTCAAAACAGATAAAATAATTCTATCTCAGAGCGAAATCGCTACAATCAATACAGCATTAAGTAAACAAACAGCAGTTCGCTTTTTACAGCTACAAGTATAACAGCAACAACAACAACTGAGACAGCTTTGACTGAGATGAGGTGTTTCAACTCGGCTTTTATAAGCTTTTTAATTATCAGTAGAACAATCACTATTTTTCTAGATTATTCTGGATGGCAACAGTAATTACGAGATATTTATTTATTAAGCATTAAATGCACGCGCTCTTTTATTTTTATTTTTTTGACGTAGCTTTCTCTTCAAAAATCATCTGCGTTGCACGGGGAAATAAAAAGAAATTTTAATTACAATTCTAAATAAATAGCCAAATAAATGTGAAATTCGTAACATTATGAATGAAAAACTGCTTTTATTTGTAAATTTTATTTTCTAATTTTTTTAAATTTTGTTCTTATTTAACTAAAATTCATATAAAACACAAAGTTCTGACCTCGATTTATTCACAAAATTACACTCCCGATTTATACACGAAATTATACCTCCAGTTTATACACAAAGTTATACCGCCAGCATATGCACCTTGTCACTGTAGCCTATAACGTAACTTTGGAGTGTTACTATATTGCGGAATAAGAAATACTTGCAACAACGTACATTTTGATATAAAAAATAAAATCTGGGACCTTAAAATTTATGCTTCTTTCAAAATAACAAAATCTAAACAAACCGTAGCTCGAAAAACATTTTTTTGCTTTTTCCAAAGAAAAATACATTTATTCCGAAATTCAGATACGTTGTAAAGGCATTATATTAAAATTCCTGTGCACAAAATAAGCCTCATTCATAACGACAAAGGGGAAAAACCGTCAATCGTTATATTTACATGAAAATAAATTCCAAACGAAAACCCGAAAACAATCAGTTATACCTTTAAAATGCTAAAAATACCGGAATGTTCACGAGCTTTCGTCGAAGAATTGCATATCTGAGCACAGAAATTGCTGTAGTCTCCTGAATAAATACTATTTAAGAGAATAGATATGAAAATACATAGTGACCTTCACAAAACATGTGCTAAATAACTATAACAAAGAAAAGTCCTTTTTCATCGAAAAAGAAGTACGAATCTAGTTCCGACAATTCGAAGAAAGTTTCGCTATGGAGTTAAGGATTTCATGCACTGCCGCTAGGCCACAAAGCCACAGAGATAAAAGCACGAAAATTGGGAAATATTAAAATATCAAGTTCTTGGTTTAGTTTATTTGATATGGCAAGCACACTAGGCCTATCTGTTTAAGAGAAGGAGTGCCTTTATGGAGGACTAGGAAAAACTGGTTCGCATGCATGTTATACATGGGGCAAATAACGAAAACGCACATGCAGCTAACACGTTCTCTTGGACTCAAACCCAGGTCGGAACTACCAGTGTTCAGCGATTTCACCGCTCTGTCGTTGATTGGCAATATCACGAAAGGAAAATGTTAAAAACTCCTCATACTAATCATGAACATATTTTAAGTCATTTACAAAAAATACAATTTCTATTTTCAGATGACACCAAGACAAATCACCAAGACAGATCACAGATTCACCAACCCAAATCACAAACCATGCTTCAAAAGCTGCAGTTATATTCTTTGAAAAAATGAAGACAGGTACAGGTACTGCATGCATGCATTCAACCTATCCATATAAAATGCCCTGACGTTTCACTGATGGTTAGTATTTACGGAACTGACTGATCTTGCATCGACACTTCATTCAAAGGTCAACTGATTAGGTTTTTTTAGTTGTGAAAACACTGTGCTGATGTAACTTAACACATTCTTATGCCCTACGCATTTTATGCAAAAAACATTATCTGCAGCACCTTTTTTTATTAATTTTTGGAGAACTGTAATAGCAATACTTTTTTTTCTCGTAGCTCCATGCTCATCCTAGCTGTTCAGAACCTTAATTTTTTTTTAATTTTAAATTCATAACCGATGGCAGCCAGGGGTCCCAGA
>KK119898.1:24201-160443 GCA_000611955.2 Stegodyphus mimosarum | reverse complement strand
TGTTTAGAGTTTAGGGCGATACCAGTTGAGGTTAAGGAGCACAGAGATTGACCAGGCTGCAACAATTTTAGCATCACCTCTAGAAGCCAGCAAATCAATTTATATTGTCCTATAATATGAATATAGAGAGAAAACGTGCCATTAGAATGAATTATAATTGAACTAGCATGTTGAGAATATCAAGCTTTTCTTTTCTATTTATTGCATTAATGTCTTTCATAAAAGGCAGAGGTACCGTGATTTATTTTACTTTCGGTTAATAAATGTAATTAAAATAAAAAAGGGGAAACAGAAGCATCCTGCAAGAGAATTAACTTGCTTTAAGTAAATGATATTAATTTTTTTTAATATTTTAAATTTTAAACAATTGCCCTCTTAATAAGATTAACCGCTTAGTACATTCGCTTAATGTTATCCGCTTATTACATACAATTATCCGCTTAGATGTCATGATAAAAAATATAAGTAATTCCCCATTTTTCATAAAACATGGAGTCGTAGCTATTTTCAGTTTTGTAGGTACTCAGCGTTAAGAGTTTAGTTCTGTCCACTTGTTTAAACATCATGCTTTTTTACAACTTCTGTTAATGAAGAATGTGATTCGTGTTTCATATGACAGCTAAGTTTACATTAAATCATCAGTACACATACAGAAGCATTTTACTCGCTATTAACCTTTCACGGTGACGTTATTAGTTTCATTTTTAGGATCCACGAGCTACGATTAATTATACATGCACCATTATTTCGATATGTACGCATCGGTTTTAAAATGGCATTCGAAAATATATGTATATAAAGACACGAATCTGAAGACTTTTAGTAAAATAGTGTTTTAACTATTAATTTTATGCTTTCATTAAATGTTCTTGAAAAATATATTGAAGATAAAATAAGGCTCTCCGATAATTAGTCGAATATTTTAAAATATAATTTCGTTTCTCATATTACCAAATTATATTTAATTTTTATATATAATATTTACCGGTATGAAACTGATGATTTTTCTTCAAACGCTCGTACGTAATTTTCCCGTTCTATTTATATGCATAATTATAAAATATTGTCAATATATTTGGAGCGTGGTTTAGAGAGTATTATTAAATGGTAGCTATATTTTGCTGCTAAACTTGATGGTTATAATGAGACTACATACATATTTTTTCAAAACATTTATAAAATTCAAGTTCACAATACATTGTATCTGTTTATTTTGTTTTAAAATTACACTAAAATCTACAGTGAAGCAACATCTATAGCTATCTGTATATACGTAAGATTGCACACGTAATTTTATATGTATATAGCAAAAATTAAATATGCTTCTTTGTATAAAATAACGTAATGAAATTAACTGTTATATATATTCTTCTTCTCAACATCTCAGAATAACAGTTTGATAATTTTAAAATGTTTCCCATTCGATAAAATTATCCTAAAGGTTCCAGCCAGTAATATAAGTTCAATACATTCATAAAATTCAATTAATTGTATTTTTTTTCGTGCTGCATTTGCATACCTCTGTTCTCGTAAATTTTACTTTATGATATGCAAAGACTTCCTTAAGTATCAGCAAATTTCAGTACTAGTAAAATTGTCTAAATTTTCCCATTTAACCAAACAAATAACAATTGGAAATACATATGGGTTTCAAAAACGTTTTAAGAACAGATTACTTACGTGGAGTGAGCAACAAAATAGCTAATGCTATTACGGAACAGATCGCTACGATAACAAGAAGTGATATTCCTATTCCTCTCCAGTTATGGCTGTCATCTATGACCTCATCGTCTTCCTGAAAAATGCAATACAAATTAGATTCTGACAGAAAAATCAACCCGTTCATACGATTGTATGTTTTCCTAAAAATAAGATTCAAACTCTGGAATAAAATAAATCGCAAATTTAGCATATAGAAGCTAAATAAAAGATTCATAATACAATAGATTAAATTTCCCTATTTAAAATTCCGTTTCCATATGCATTCTTGGCAGGAAGCATATGAAAATGTAGGTTTGGGTATTTATAAAATCATTTTGCCCACCGTTGTGAAATCGTTTCCAGAAAATTTCTAATTTATCTTGAGAAACTTCGAATACAATATAGATAAAAAGCTAAAATAAGAAATGTAGCAAACATACATTTCTAGACTGCAAGTAAAGATATTTCTCTGTACCGATATGTAAATATTATAATAACGTACATGCATTGATGTGGATGAATAATATTTAATTAATAGTTCTCTTAAAGGCCAATTCTGCAAACCAATCTTCTTCGAAATCGCTAGTCCAAGATTTGTTCAGTGATTAAAATTGTGTTTAACCACCCCTCCTACAAAATTATGCCTGTATCCCTTTTATAAGTGAGGAAGAAAGAAACATTTTCCAACTTTATCTTTAAGCTTATCTCAAATTATCTCTGGTGTTGATATAAGGGGATTGCTTAAGAGGTGCAAGATATAAAACACAACTTTCACGCAATTAAATCCACGTTGCGTTTACGAACTAGAAATGTCCTTTGAGGCAGAAATGTTAACCCTCAAAAGTATTGAAACACTGGGACCGTCAAGAGCAATTAATGTCATCAGAGATGTACACAGTATTGAAGTCCCAACTGTCACCTGTGTTTTATTTTGGTCTTGTGATAGTAGGAGTCATGTGTTAATAATATTATCCACAAATAAACGCTCCTACATTTAGGCAGGAAATGAAATGTAGACTCATCGATGAACAGTAAGCATTTGCATTATATTTCTTAGGATTTCTATTCCTGACACTACCGAGATCAACGTCTAGCAAAAGTGCTGCTTGTCAGATGCTGCACAGAAACGACTCGAATGAATATAAATCCTCTGAACCTCCTGAGAGGCAATTTTTGTACAAAAAGCGGGAATTCAGAAAAATGTTCTGTCACAATGCCAATAGTTGTTATTTTGCGCATTTTGGTTAAATTGCTTTAAATTCTCCAGAATTTTGCGATTTCTCCTTCTTATCCTAGTAATTGTTCCCGCTGAAAAAAATTCTACGGTTTCATAGGCATACAGGTAAGAAATTGGACCTGTGAACTTCGATATAACCGAAATGTCTGTTTCCTGTAACATGTGCATTATCTAGAAAAATGCCAATAGTTATTCTTTATATATATCCCTTATTTAATAGTTGTCCTTTTTGATTTTGTTTTCCCATTTGTAGTATCACTTAGTTTTTTCAATTTTTAAGTAGTTCCTAGACACAGTCTACTTTAGAATAATTTAGAAGAGAAAGGGGAAGTACACAAATTAAAATGACGAATAATACTGTTTCTAAATCCCTCGTAAATCAAAAAATGTACTGCATTAATATGACAAGTCCATAATCTTACATAATAATGCATATCTGCTCCTCTGGGTTTTGTCATTCTACAAGATTGGATGACGTATTAAAATATCTTACATTCACTGAAATGGCAACATTGTTTTCCCCTTGTATAGTAAATATTCTGAAAACATTATGCAATTTAACGCAACTCTCATGAGAAATGGATAAACTAGTTTACTGGTGTATGTTTGGAATCAATATATTTGAAAGATAAAAATAAATTCCGCTTGTAGTAAAATTTCCAAAAAACAGCGAAAAGATTTTGTTGAGAAACATTAATCTACGCTGTTGATATTTTTAGGTAGTATAAAACACCCGAAAGTACTGCGAAAAATTAGATTTAATTAATTTTGTAAGAAAATTGCAGAACGAAGAAGTAACAAGACTGCATTTCATTATTGTTTGATTACTTGTAAGCTATATTAAATTTGATTTGCTGCTGATTCCGTATGTTAAGATGTATGCTGAAATAACATTAACACCTAAGATCTTAGTTTAGAGTTTATTTACTGAATTATAGTTAAAGCTAAAATTTAAATTTTTTATTTCAAGAACATATCTTTTTTGAGGTTATCGATTCAGCAGAAAAATTATTTGCATAGACTTCACGAGATATCCGAAGTTCCAGTTATCGCTTCTCTCCTTAAATTTAATTAAATAAAACACATTGATCCACACCATTTCAGATTTATCCTTTATTTAAATAATATTAAAAAAGTTATTTGATTTTAGGGATAGATTTCAACCAAGTAAAAATCAATCGATTTCAACATAGAATAGATATATCTCTGAGTTTTGCAAAGATTGCAGGAATAAGAACCACACTTATTCCGAAATCAATGGAGCAAATTCAAAATAAATCTAACACATTCAACGGAAACAGTAATGAAGCTTGAAAAATTGAGTTGATGGAATACTTTGAAGGCACTGAACAGAACTTCATTAGAAGTAAATATCATTGATCAAAGAGAGTAAATTTTTATGAGCTGCCCAACCGGTGTAGTCGTTAACGTCGCTCTCTTCCGTGCCGAAGGGACCGGGTTCCAATTCCGTAGAATGCATGGATGTTTGTAAATGTATAATGATAGTGTAAATGTATAGTGTATAGTGTAAATGTATAGTGTATAGTGTAAATGTATAGTGTGTACATCTTGTTATTGTGATACCCAAGAAAAAAACGTTCAGTATTCCACATGTGAATAATCTTAGGTGTATCTGTTTTCTTTCTTCTTTAGGCAAATGTTTTGAAAAACTAATTACAAACAGAACTACTTGGCATTTACATAGAGAAAATGTTCTTAGTGTCGACCAATATGGTTTCGCTGCTCAAAGGTATACTGAGGATGCACTTCTGCGTCTTAGCAACATTGTACACAAGGGCAAGACGAGAGGTTTGTATACTAAACTGCTGGCCACCCAAATTGCAACACCAAGAAAGACAGGAGATATCACAACAAAATTTATTTAGTAGTAACATGTTGACCAAGTATTAAATGATTAAATTTATAGACTTCTGTGAAGTTTGTTTCCTTCCAGAATCAGTAGCCAGAGTAGCCGCCATTGTTGGAGATGACCGCTGCCACATGCCTCGGCATTGATTCAAAGAGACTTTGGATGTGTTCTTGGGGTAAAGCAGACCAAGCAGCTTCCACACGTTGCCAAAGTTGATCTGGTGTGCCAGCTTGGGATGTAATCTGGGTCAATCGTTCAGAAACCATGGACCACATGTTTTCAATCGGCGAAAGATCCGGATAGCGAGCCGGCCAGGGAAGCAATTCAATCTGGCGATTGACGAAGAACCCTTGGACAATGCGTGCCACGTGTGGTCGTGCATTATCCCGTTCAAATATGGCTGCGGGCCAGCCCTGAAGGTAAGGAAGGACAACTGGCTGAAACACCTCGGAGATGTAACGCTGGCTGCTTAAAGTACCGCAGTACGTACTAGAGGAGTGCGAGAGTGATATCCAATACCGCCCCATACCATAATAAACGATGAAGAACCAGTGTGGCGGTGCATAACGCAACTGTTCAGCATCCTTTCTCCACGGTGTCTCCAGACTCGAATCCGACCATCATGGTGTTGCAGACAGAAGCGTGACTCGTCAGTAAAGACAATTTCATCCCATTCTGCCGACCATATCCTTTCTTCATCGAACCATTGGCAGCGGAGATGTCTGTGGTTCTGCGTCAAGAGTAGAGGAAGCAATGGACGTCTTGCGGACAGACCACTCTGTTGTAAACGGCATCAAATGGTACGCTCAGACACTGGATGATGCGTTACAGACTAAATGTGCTGTGCTATGGTTCGTGATGTGACTGAGCAATCCGTCACTGCTATGCGCACAATGTTCCTGTCATCACCTGAAGTGGTGCACTGAGGTGGATGCGATCGAACACGTCTGTCCGTCGTACCCTCCTGCATCGAAGGGTCGGATGTCCTCATTACAGTTGTTTGGTTTCGTCCAACACGACTACCGATTTCCCTGAAAGATAATCCACGCTCTCGGTAGGCCACTATCCTTCCTCTGTCTAACTCGGATACTTGATCAAACGATGGCCACTGTTAACTACGAGGCATAATTGATCGTTTCTTTTAAAAAAAACAAAAAAAAAACCAATTGCCGAACTTGAAATCGTCGAAAACTCTGAGCCTTAAATAGAGCTTTGAAGTGGCGCCACAGGCGTGCGTGATATTGAAGTATTTAATTTGTGTATTTTAATTTTTCTTGATATTGAAGGAGCCTTCGATAATGCGTGGTGGCCTGCTATTATTAATTTACTGAAAAAAAATTAAATACCTCATAATGTGTTTAATGTCCTTTCTGATTTGCTGGAAGACAGGACGGTCGAGCTTGTTCGGGGTGGAATCTCAAGAGTTCGTCGACCTCAGAGAGGATGCCCACACGGCTTTGTTTCCGGTCCCAAACTTTCAAACTTTGGATTATTATTATGAATGATCTTTTACAGAAACTTGCTGATCTCTTCAGTCGTGAAGTTATTGCTTTTGCAGATGATTTGTTGATTTGTGCTCAAGGAAAGGAAATTCATAAAGCTTTTTATTTCTCCCAAGATGTTTTAGATTTCATTTATGAGTGGTCAATGAATTTTAAGCTAAACCTTAACCATGCAAAATCCAAGACTATGTTCATTGATAGGAAAAATACTACATATGAAGGATATCAGTTGCTTTTAAATGATAATCCCCTTGAGAGGGTGAATGAAATTAAATATTTAGGTGTTTTGTTGAATAGCAAATTAAACTGGAAAAGCATATTTCCTATATTTATAATAAATGTGAGAGACTCTAGCGTGGACTGAATCGAATTGCTTGTAATAGTTTTAATGTCAAATCCAATATTAGCGCAATTATTTATAAACAATGTATTGTGTCCTTTATTTCATATGGATGTAGAGCTTGAGGATTGTCCTTAAAAAAGAAAATTAACTCTAATCTTCTACTTCGAGTTCAAAGAGGAATCTTACTGCGAGTTAAATGGGGTTACCGAACTATTAGTTACAATGTTTTTTTCTCTCTTGCCGGATTTCCACCGTTGGATTTATTTATTCTGACCTACATAGATTACAGGAACAGTTTTGCAAATTTCTCCAGTTTTCATTTTGATCGTTTATTGCCTTTGTCTGTTCTATCTCATCCTTCTGTAAGACAACCAGTACAGATTCTAGATAGTACGAACATTGATGAAAATTCATTCTCAATTGTGTGCTATACGGATGGCAGTAGGATTGATGATAAAGTTGATTTTGCTTAAGTTATTTTTAAGGATGGTGTTGAAATAAAGTACCACCAATTTCGTATTAGAAATGAATGGACTGTTTTTATTTCTGAGCTTTTCTATATTAATTTTGCAATAAGGTGGATACTTAGCAGAATGGACATGATTCCAGCTACTTAATCTTCACAGATTTAATTTTTTCCCTCAAGTGCCTTAAAACATCTCACCCTGTAATGATATTATTGTTAATATACAGCAATCTCTCGGAGATCTGCAGAAAAACGGTATTTCAGTGTTTTTTTACATTTGTCCGTGGTCACTCGGGTAATTATGGAAATGAGAGATCTGATTGGCTTGTTAAGATTGCAACTAAAAATGATATTAATGTTGATGTAAATATTTCAAAATCGTACTTTAAAAAGACATTCAAAGCTAAAATGATTGACAATGAAATTGTGATTATATATCTTCTGACAAGGAAGCTGTTACAAAAAAATTCTTCCCAACTGTCTTTGGAAGACTGAAAAGTAAGAACTTATTGCTCAATTTTAACGTTACGCAATTTTTGACTGGACATGATAAGTTTAACGTTTATCTCGAACGGTTCCAATTTGTGTAATTGCAATCTTGGAGTTCCGCAAAGTGTTTTCCATCTGCTTTGTCATTATCCATTGATTGATAATGCAAGAAACCTATTGAAATGCAGATTAAAATTAAATGGAATTCATTGGCCGCCGAAATGTTATGATATTGTATGTTCACCTTCGGCCTACCAAGCTTTTGATGACTTTGTTGACTTTTATTTTAAACATTGCAAATGATTTGTTTATATATTTATATCTTTTTCGTTTGTGTTTTTTCTCTTTGTGTTTGATTTCATTGTATTACTGGATGTTGATGTTATTACTTAAGGTTTTTGCTTTCTTTTACTTACGATTTGTAAGCCTCGTGTGATACTTTGTGGGGCACGAGGATTTATCTTTCTTTAAATAAAAAAATGTATAACGTCGGTGCGGCATGGCAGGACTTTAAATATGCGGAGAACCAAAAGTGTGGTTTGGTGGAAGGGGAGAGGGGTGAGAGACCCTCGAACCCGTCCCCCTGGAGTGCTCACTATCAAAATTGGGAGCGAAATTGAGCAAATTCTCACTGTCACCTGTAAGGTACTTAAGGCTGCTGACAAGGGCAGGTGTATCTTGAGCGCTCCTTGCCACGAGGAATTTCGTGGCCTTGTGTTGATGCTGCTGTCAGACAAGGGAGCATAAGTAACAACCGAGACAAATTTTTAGAGCACGAAGACTAGTAAACAATCCAATTTTTCACTTGAAGGACTTTAGTGCATAATGTAAGCCGAATAAAATTGTGTTTGAGTAATTTACATCTAAAATTAACCACCGAAGTAAGGTTTCTGCTTTTTGAACACTGGATTCTCTATTCTTTATTGCGAAGAATTATCAGTGATCGAGCGGTACGAGCGCAGAACAGTGGTGAATACTTGTCAGTTTTACCTTCAAACCAGAATCTAATCCGTTTTAAATTTATTAATTTATAACTGAAATAACGCTTGGTACGTTTGCAAAGAAAGGCAAAATTCGCGTCACAAGCAAAAAGTTGAGAAATAAAACTTCTTCACATACATTACATTAAATATACTACATTTTGTCTGTACAATAAGGACACTTCTTTCATATTATTATTATTATTTTGTTGTACATTAATATTTGCGCATAAGTATTTACAAGACTGCTGTTGTTAAATATGCATGTAAATATCATTTTGCTTTTTCCTTTTATGAAGTCTCGTATATGCCCCCACCTTGCTATTCAGTTTTCTTTTATTTCTATCCAGTAACAATGCATTGTACTGTTTTTATAAATAAGTTAACGGGTCAACAGTTGCTACAGGACATAGTAACACAGACTTCCCAATACTATTTGTCTATGTATGCCAAAACTATATTAGAGGCACATACATTAATTGCATGGCATCATGTGTTTCCTGTGTTTCCCATCCTTATTATTCCACTAGTAGGATATCCATATTATACCACACTACTTTTCTAAGTAAACTAACTAGCAAATTGTCAATAAATAACCCCCACCCTATGACTTTATCCTATAACTTTTTTATTTTCTATTAAATGTATATAGTTCATATTGTTGTATTTATTTTTCCGTTTCTCAACTCCTATGTCCTTTCTTTCCACAAGATAAATTCATTAAGCTCTAGCTAAAACGTGTATGTCCTAAGCAATTCATAGAACTAATGGGCATTCATTTTTCTCAATTCACAAGCCTTGATGAATTAACCGGTTAAATGGGCCGTCATTCAATAGATATGCCATCTTTGGACAGATCCAGGGAGCAAATAATGCAGGTCAAGTTTATAAAATAATTACTATTGGATTTCTTGGCCACAATGCTAAATCAACCCAATGGATGGCTGCCCCATTATCAGTGTAAATGCAAAAGCATTAATGCAACGAGAGTTGCTGGATGCACAATCGCAGGCATAGGCATAGGAAAATCAGTAATCATCTGAATTTTTAAAGCGAAGCCAACAAGACTGAAAGTGGCTAAAAGAACTAGGCTGAGATGGTTAGATAGCTTGAAAATATTTTAAATTAAGAAATATTTAAGGCTGGAAAATTATAAGCAAAACATGCTGGAAAACACTCTAGAAACTGACCGAGATGCTAATTTAACCAATGTAGATTACACCATTATCAGAGTAAAAGTAAATAAAAAGTTATTCATATCTTTTTTCAATTACCTGGATGAAATAAAAACTCTTCTGCTTAATCTCGATACTTCGAGTTGTATTTGTTGTTGATACATTTTTCTTTATTTCTTTATTGGCAAATGCCTGCTGTATGTGTACTTTATAGTTGTGCTTTTAGCTCATACAACGTATGCAAGATTAATACTGATCTGAATCAATTGAAGATCATTCAAGATCTGAATCATTTGAATCAGATCAACCAAGATCTGAATCATTTGAAATTCACTTTCATTTGTTTACTTTGCGGTAAGAAAAATTTCCTATTAAAGATAATTAGATCTACTTTTCTAAAAGCAAAATTGAAAGTTAACATCCTCTTTGAAAGGAGAATTTCCTGCTAAAAGATTTTTATTTTAATTCTAAAGAAGAAAGACATTTAAGATGATGGATCATTCATAACTGAGTCACCATATCAGACATGTCTGAGTATTTTGCATAAACAATGCTCCCTATTCTCTGCCTTAAAATCCATCATTGGTCTTCTTGTTTCTGTTTTGAAAGTAATTTACAACATTTACATTTTTTATTTATGCCTTTATTGGCGAACAGTGAGAAACAAGCAGATCTCTTCGCTTTGCAATACGTAAATAAGACACGATAATAAAAAAACAAAATGTATTTTGAAATTAGGTTTTTTGGAATGAGAAACGCGAAACCTCAGCTATGCTGTTTCTGGGATTTAAACTAAAGATCTACTATCAGCTCAATGAGTTTACCACAAACATCACGACATCACCAGATTCAAGTCGCGGATTTTCCATCATCTAGAAGGAGATGCTGGCGTTATACCGAAAGAGCAGACAAGGGCAATTGCGTGTTCCCCAAAACATGTGTAACAATGCAGGGAAGTCCATGCAACATTTCTAAACTCAAATCTATATATGTATTTTACGCTCTCACATAGCTTAGAAGTCTTATTTCAAGTTGTTTAAAGTTTAATAAATTTTTATTTTACTTAGTTTTAAATTCGCAGTTTGATTTAATATTGATGGGCAAATTCAAAGACTAACTGAGAACACAGCTAGTATGCATACTATGTTTTTTAGCCTAAAGGAGAGTTAACTCAGAAGATAATCTCGAAACAGGATTTTGCGTTGAATCACTGTAAAAGGCTGAATCACTTTTCAGATTGTTGCCACCAAATATTATCGCGCTATATTATTTAAAGAATTTATGTAATGAAGAATCTGCATTAATGTACCTATGTTCTTCGCATTGTGGAAACAAAAAGGTACCTAGAGACATCCAATTTGAATAACGTAGTCCTTCACTCGAATATAGGAGTCTGGAAGCCTAAATTTGTAATTTGTAATTTTTTTTACTACCTATTTCACATTTTCTAAACCTTTAACTTAGCAAACTCAACGATTTTAAAGCGAGAAGTGGTAACACTGTACAGTAAAAAAAAGTTATCACCAGGGCTCGAGACTGTCTATCGGAAATTCTAAAGACATGCTTGTTTTAAATATTCTGCGATATTGCTGCTGAATTGAATTTCTTGTAGTTTACGTGCGCAGAACATGATACTTAATGAATAAAGGTAACACAAAAAACCTTAAAAAAAGGTCCCTTTTGGCATAATATAAAATCTAGAAGCTTTCAGACTCTTTTTCTTGTTTGTTTGTTTTTTTGTCGGCGGGCATATTAAAAAAATATAAATGATATTTTATTTGAGTAAGCCATATGCATAATTTACTGCGAAACAAGGAAAGCTCTTTCTTTTTCAAGTGTGATATTTTGTTTAGTAATTAAACATATTTTATTTAATAAAATACTATTCAATTAAAAAATAATTATTATTTAAAAAAAACTAAATGTGTTTGCTAAATGACAACTTGTTGATCATCTCTGATAAAAATGTAAGTTTTTTCCAGCAAATGTAGGGAAGAAACTACAGAATTAAAAAAATGCTTGTTTTAAAGATTAATGATATTTGAGCTCTTAATTAGATCAGTGAGTGGTCCTATGAAAGCATTCACTACATGAATGTCAATGAATTTTGCCAGTGAAGTTTTGGATCTCTTTGAACTAAATTTAAATAAAATTAAATAAATTAAATTTATAAAAGCATAATAAAACTTCTGTAATTCGAAAGTTTCTTCTATTGGAATCCTAACAAAAGTTTCACTGTATACTTACACACGGCCTTACGCTTCCAAGCCCTTACATGCGCAGGCTTAAGAGATTTTCACAATTTTATAGATACTACTTTGAGCAAATTTGTAACTATAAATGCAAGTCTAGGTTCAAATGTAAATAAATTAATTCGTGCGTATACGTTTTGCACTCTACACGGGTGTGCAAAAATTAAGAACAAGACGGTTTTTTCAATATAATTTTGTACAAAAGCTTTACAAATCAACACATTTAATACCGTAAGATCCCCAAAACGTAAGGACATGAGTAATGTGAGCAACACTTGCTAAAAGAGAAATCAGAGGGATAAAAAGAAGCTTTACTGAAAAAGTAGCATGGAGCGCAATGCGACTGAAGGCAGAAACATCCCTGTGATGGGTGTCCAGCAAGAAACATCCGGTCTTTAATAGGGGATATGATCTCCCCTGACTGCTAGGCAGGTTTCACATCATTTGTGCATGCTGGATATGTGGTTGTTAATGAGCTGTTGAGACACTGCTGCTCGTTCCTCTTGTAGCACCAATCGCAGTTTTGGAATCGTTACTGGCGATAAGTTACGTGCTGCCACGGGTCTCCCTAGTACGTTCCGTACATGCTTGACGGGATTTAGATCCAGAGACCTTGCCGACCAATCCATGTGTTCAATATCTTCACTCTCCAACAGCTCTTCGACAGTACCTTTGCGATGAGGTGGAGCGTTGTCGTCCATGAAGAGGAACTGAGGACCCATAGCCCTTGTGAAAAGACGCATGTAAGGAAGAAGAACCTCGTTACAATAGCAGTCCCAGGTGACGAACCTCCTTGGGAGATATGAAGGTCGGTCCGGCTACCAAGCATTATGTCTGCTCGAACGAGAACTCCGCGACCTCCAAAACAGTCCCTTTTGATGATGTTGAAGGGGTTATTGCGTGTTCCCCGCTCTGTCCAGATGTGTATGTGTCTAGAATCGCAACTCAGACTAAATCTGCTCTCATCTGTAAAGAGTACTCGTCCCCATTCATTGTCTCTCCAATTCCGGTGTTCCCGGCACCACAGAGAACGCCTTCTCCGATGGGCAGGCGTTAGAGGTACACACCGTACAGGGCGTCGTGCAAACAGACCACCACCGTGCAGTCTTCTGGCCACGGTAAAACGCGATATCGGTCGTCCAGTCGCCTGTGTCGTGTGTCTAGCGATTTCTCCCGCTGTCTGCCGCCTGTTTCTTCTGGCCTGTAAGGCAATATACCGGTCATCTGCGGGTGTGGTTCCTCGTGGACGACCACTACTAAACCCCCGGATAGCTGTTCCTGTAGTTTGAAATTGTCTCCAAAGTCGTGAAACGATGCTGTGAGCAATTCCGAACTCTGCAGCCACACTTGTCACACTGCGGCCTTCCTCCAACTTCCCAATGATTCGACCACGGGTAAAAGCATCCAGATGTCGTCTAACAGATTGATTATTCGCCATTTCTCGCTGAGGCAGCAACTCGGTGTGATTTTAACTGCTATACGGCGTGCAATCTCTTTGCCAGAAATACTGAGCTTTCACCGACAACATGCTTTATACTACTCAGACACTCCCCCATTACGTCTACCTGTATATCTGCGCATGTGCTACCGTACATCACCTTACTTAATCTCCTGATTGGTCTTTCTGTCCGCTCTGCCTCTTCATTCAGCTGATATGCTAATTTTTCGACTTCGTCCTTAATTTTTGCACACCAGTGTACATACCGGTCTCCTTCTATCAACTGCATGTGGATCTTGTGAGACAGTTAAAGGAAATATTTAAAAAAACAGACATTTGTGGTGGATTCGAATCCAAGCATGCGGAATAGAAACAAAGTAATCTGCTTTGCTGCTCTGTCTGCGAGGAGAGGCACTAATTCGTAAGAATCGTTGTCTCAGTATATTTGAAAGTGATGATATTCGTAGATAGTATTAAGGTATGAGTAATTTCGAGTAATAATTCTGATTATTCTGATTCTAATGTGTAATAATTATGAGTATTCGGAGATAGTATTAAGGTATTAAGGTATAAGTTAAAGTGATGATATTAAGAGTCGAACCAAGATCTGCGGAGTAGAAACAAATCATGATATCAACGAGAAGGTGTACTTTGGCATTCTGTGTCGATATTTTGCTTGTTTGTGCCAGCGCTAATTCGTCCCCGAGTCCTTTCGATTCCTCTCGCAGTATTTTTATTGCAAAAATAGAGAAAATTATTTGCAGTCACCTTTAAGTCCATATTGTGGTCTTGAATGCGAGACTTTGAGCACTAATATGATTTTACGCTTGGCATACTGGGAAGTGCCGTAATGTGTATGAGGTTGTTTTTTCTAGGTGTACGCAGATCGTGTTCAGAAGACTAGCTAAGCAGCTCAGGCTCACCAATTCTTCAAACTAATCCTATTTACTGTGATAGCTTTACGTTAGCTCACTGTGTTGGCGCTCTCTTTGACTTCCAAACTAAAAAATTAAATTTCACAACCTGTGAATCAAGGAAACCGAATCGAGTTTAACGTCACGTTAGATTTCATGACTTTCTGCCTATGGTAAGCTCCAATACGGTATTATACATAATCTTATTTTTTTAAATAAAAATTATTTTCATTTAGTGTGCATTAAAAATTATTAATTTCAGAAATCAAATACTGAAACGTATAAAAGATAAACATATTCTCATTTTGCATATTGTTTTAAATAAACATTTGTAAAGTTTATTTAATTTATTTAACCAGCTTTTTTATGTTTAGAATCTTTGCTCTCACTTTCAGTTTTCTCTCCAAAAATGCAAATCCTCTCGTGTGTATTTAAGAGGAAGTTTGAGACTGTTTAGATAGAGCGTGTTTTGCTTAGTGAAAAGCACGTTATTAGGTATGCTGTCCTAAGATAACAGTAATTGTCTTCGGCCGCGCATCATAATTGCCGATAGTATTTCATGCCGGTGAATCTTTAAGAGTTAATTTCGCGTTTAAGTTACTGCGTTACCTTTGAATATTATCTACTCAAATGTACACTGAATTTCTGTTTTTAGGTCTGGTGGCTCAAGTAGATAGTTGCGGGTACCGGACGATACCCGATTTATCATTAAAAGCCGTTCGGGTAAAGCCGACCGGCCCTGCATTCACCTGTTCCCCTGTTTTCCGTAATTACCGGCTGATTTGTAAGCACCAGGCGTGCCCTCTGTTCATCTTACTTAGTTTTTAAATAAAGTATTTCTTACATCCTTGTCAAGTCTCAGTAGTACTCTGAAGACATAACGATAAATCACAATCTTAGTGAGGATTAGTCTCAAGTTACATTTAGTAAAAAGCTAATACCTTGCCATTCATTATTTATGGTACCCAAACGGGATGCAACATTTTGTTTCTCCAGGTTATTTGATTTCAAATGCTTGACACTTTGATTCCGGGGAACGACTAAAGGTTGTATTTAAGTTATTTAAGCTTTCGAGTGTAGCAGGTGAAATTTTGTAATCAAGATTTCTTGCTCTTTATAATAAATGAATAAAATAAAAAGATTATACTTTTGAATTTATTGACGAAATTCTCACTTTCACACAGATATCGATAACTCTTATGAATAAAATGCGTACTGAAACTAATAAAATTTCTTAATTCCACAGAATCTCATCTATCACTCTTTGCCCTTTTCCTTTCAGACTAAATGAAGCATTTAATCTCTGCCGGAGAAACCCCGTTGGTGAAAGCACAATACGAATCCTAAGCAAATATGCTCTTAAATGAAAGTGAAATGTAGAAGATAGCTTTCAAAAGACATAAAAAATGAAGAAATAAGGATGAAATATAAAACCTTCACAAAATATAACAGAAGCTTAATGTGAAAACATCAAGGATTAAATTAGAATTTCATTCTCTAACAGCCGCGTTTGCATTCAAAGAAAGAAATTCTGTAAAAAGAAAGAAAAACCATTTAAGAAAGTAGATAAATAAGAATTAAAGCAAGCAATCGATCATTTGAGTGAAAGCTTGAAATGACTATTTTTTTCTTCTATGCTTTCCATTTCTCTGGGAGTGGGGTATAAGGAATAATGACATATTAAGGGATGGAATAAGTGCTGAAGAAAAAACTTATATAACTTACCATAAAAAAATTATGAAAGTGGAAAATGAATTATGAACCTACATTTGTAAAGTAGAGTTTGAGTAGCAAAATCAATGCCAATTAAATATGTTTTCTCGTTTTTTTTACATATATTCAAATTCATAAACGTATATCCAAGAGATGACAGTGTTATGAGAACACGATGAAACGTATGTGCAGTGAAAACTACTGCAGGGCTACATTCCTAGAGAACAGAGGTTAATGGAAACTGACTAAAACTGACTGGTTAAAACTGACGCTGCCTGAATCACGCGTATTTGTTAAGTGTGTATCCTTCCCATATTCTCGCCGTTGCATATCGGTCTACCTTTATAGACCAATCTGCACAATATACACCTGGACAATGTTTTCGGTAAGGATACTATAAAATAACTGAAAGGTTTAGCTGTTCCCGAGAAAGGACTTCGAACAGGTGTCTGGCCATTCGAGAAAGAGTCTAAAACTGTCACAATTGTGATTTCACAATAGGTGTACGTGGCGAACGAAAAAAAGGCCTTTTGTAACTAAGTGCCCTTTTAAAAATAAATCATTTTGTCTGTTAGTTATTTAATTTTTATAAATTCTCATTGGAGATTGTCCTAAAAATATTGCAGTTACATTTTGTTTGTGAAAATGAATAAGAATTTTAAGTTCAGCGCAATATACATTTTGTAGTATTTTTCAGTTTTCTACTATTTATATCATCGTAGCAACTTAAGATTATTTTTCTCTTTATAAAAAGTCTGATGTGTACACCACATGACTTCCTTGTACGGAATATTAAATTGTACGCATTTTGCATTTCGTTTAAACTTATTGAATTGAATTAAATCTACTTCATCGATAATGCATAAACCGCAATAGAATAAATGAATTCTTTAAAATTCGCTAAATTTGTTTACCATAGCGACACTCTGGCGTTAGCTTCACTTAACAGAGTTACATCTCATTCATTTTATTACTCATCAAAATGCACAAAAATTACATATATCATCTGTAAAATTACTTAATCGTTGCCACATGTTCTATTCAAATACTATAATAAATCTAAAACTATGTGTAAAAGAAATTTAAAAAAAGAAAAAGAAAAGAAAAGAAACAATATTTTCACAAACGATTCAGAATTTCTCATTCACTTAATTCAGTTCTCATTTCGCGACAAAGCAAAAATACATAAAACCTCAAAATATCTGTATCAAAAATTACAAAATAAACCTTAAACACTTATTTCCTCGAATAAATTCCAGAATGGATTAAGCATGATTTAATAAAAGAAGGCGCAGTAATAAAAGAAGGCGTTATCTTTGTTTTTACTAAGCCTAGTTTCTCTAGATTGGCAACAAATCCAATATTCTCGTAAGTTTCAAATGTAAACAAATATGTCCGCCATGAGAAAAATGATTAAGCTTAGCCGCACTTAAAACACTTTTATATTGTTAATAATTCTAAACATCTTGCATGCAGATTTACTCAAGGCATAAAAACCTTAACCGGAGGATAGGAACAGTATAATTCAATCATTTTGAAAGCAAAAATGGCCAATTTACCAATATATAAGAATAAAAAGACTGAGCTCACTAAGCCGAGTAACAGACTGGATATATACATGCATAAATTTACATACTTTTGGTGTGACCGATTGCAACCAAAACGGGAGGGGCACACCTACATGTTATAGCAGTCCTATATACAAAATTGCAACGTTCTGAGGTTACTCGATTTTGAGTTATAGGATTTACATACATACATACATACATACGTACGCATTGACGCCATTAAAAAATCTCTTCAGAATCCCGTTTAAATCAGTTTTATTATTTTTTTTGGGAGATAAAATAGTCCTTTATTCTGCCCTTAAGTACAAGTGTCACTCAAAAACATCGTTAAACTGCACTCAATAGCGATCAAAATAGATATTTTCGTTGAAATATGAGACCCGAAATTTTTCGCGATTACAATACTTACTTTTTACTTCGTACAAGGAAATAAATACAAATCTCTCTCTCTCTCTCTCTCTCCAAGGCTCTTGTATGCCTTGTATGTAATTGAAATTGGAAACGTGGCTTTCAGCAGACAGAACATGCTCTGATTCTTCCCTCTAAAACGTTATTTTAAATACTGTCTACTTTAAACCTTATTTAAGTACGAGGTGAATGAGAAATTTATATTCTGGCAGGAACATGGAAAAGAAGAAGATAGAAAAGCTTATTAGCATAAAATAACTGGTTAAAAACTAAATGATACCTTACAAGTTGCAAAATATAAATATGTTTATATTGTATAACCTCCATTCGTTTGCTCTTATTGAACCTAAAAAATGTCTTCAGCGTTTGTAAAATAATTAGAAATAATTTGTCAAACTTTTCTTTAAAATTCAAGTATTTATTAAATCACATGTCATCTCCATATGCCAAATGCGTCGTTACATTATCTAGATATCTAATGTAAAGCTGTAGGAAATGCTTATAACAACAAAAATACAAAAATATATAAAACAACAAAAATAGAGAAAATGGATTTTGTAAATTTAAGTTAAAACAGATTAATCTACAATGCAGGCAAACGCAAGCGAGCAAAATATATTATATACTGTACTCAAGGTCAGTTATACAGATTCTGAGAACATAATTTTTAAATAACTTTCGAAAACAAACTATTTTATTTATCAAATAGAATTTGCGTACTTAAATTTTTTAAACACTTCTTTAAACTTCATAGGAAATTTATATTCCTTAAACATATTTTTTCCATTTAAGTAATTGTAACTAAACGATTTGCCAATTTCCAGTATTACTATTTATGTCTGGTATTATTAGTATTTATGTCTGGTACTATTTATTTCCAGTATTACTATTTATTCAGAACAAAGTTATTTATCTTTATTAAAAAATTAGGCGTTCTCTAAAAATGAGAAAATGTCCTAAATTTTAATGGGTATTTTCTAAAACGTGTTCCCCTAACTTATATTAATGCTAGAGAAATTCTATGTAAATTTTTAATAAACAGACACTTCAGATTACTTGTTTTGTGGTCCACAACGTATAACAAAGAAAAATGAACGAAATTTTGGTACTCGATGTTTTCTCAGATTTTCATATGTTTTTGATTGAAGTTGTGATAAAAACTGTAAGCTGCTATTCCATACATTGCGTATATAACACAGTCAGCTTTTCTGCATTTTATATAACACATCATATAACACAATAATAGTAACAAGTTTAGTTTATAGGTGAGTTCTAGAGCTTGAATGATGATAGTACTCTATTTACTTGTCCTGCAGGTGTAGCACGTATCTCAACGAAGAATTT
Organism: Stegodyphus mimosarum; assembly: GCA_000611955.2. Classification (NCBI taxonomy): domain Eukaryota; kingdom Metazoa; phylum Arthropoda; class Arachnida; order Araneae; family Eresidae; genus Stegodyphus; species Stegodyphus mimosarum. The sequence continues at coordinate 141,043 of KK119898.1, read as the reverse complement.
TCACGTGAGTTGCGTAGAATGTTTTTTTATTGTTCCGCAATAAACAAACGTCATTATTCTTAAACAAGGCCCAATTAACTATCTCGGTTTGATTCGGAGTTGAATGTACATCCAATGTATGAAACGTTAAAAATTTATTTATTTATAATTATAAATTTATTTATATTGTTACGAATTTTGTAAATATGTTAATAATTTTAGTGTAGTTGTTTGTATAATGTAACATAAAGTCCTTGAAAGATACGAACCTTTGAAGGAAAAATGGATTACAGAGGGGCACGTCTCTTTAACACTGAGTTAAATGGTTATCTCGCTAAACTGACTAGACACCCATATCGCCAACCAGGCGAAGGTTTTGAGGAATGTTTTTTGTCGAAATTGGCAGATGTCGTACAAACGTAGAGGCCATTTGCAAAATTTTGGTTCTGTCCCTGGACAACTGTAATTGGTATTGTAACAGAATAACTGCAATTGATCGCTATATGTAACAGTCACCATATCCGGTCCTTAGTTATAACGTTAACCGTATGCGCCTTCCAGCCATTTCGAGAAATGGAGGATATTAGAAATTTCTAGGCCAGCAGCGTAAACTACCTAAGACAGGAAAGAGCATCAGTTCTCAGTCAGAGTAGGTTTGGAAGTACTGAGAGGTCTCCGTGAGCTTCGCCTTTTAGATGCACTGAGGTTAATATTATTAGTAGTTTGAAGTGTAACTAGTGACTGTACTCTTCCATACTGAGAAAACCTTTACGAGTATGTTTGTGAAAGTTCCAGAACTGTTAAGTGTTTATATTGGTAAATTAAATTTTATTCATCTATCTATTCATTATCTATTCATCTATCATCAGTACTGCGTGCATTTAACGAACCCGTGCGCGCGCAACAATATGTATCATGTACTTACAAATATTTGACATTTTTAGCTCAGTTTGTTTTTTCAATCTTCCTATTTCTAAGGAAAATGGAAGATTTAGGTATTCTTGAAATTCTTGTATACGTGCCTTTGAATCTGTTTTTCAAGCGCCAAGTCTAAAGAAGTTTTCTGAAGTGATATGCTTCACTCTTTTTGTCAGGGCAATCACGAACTACAGCATTAGATTATTATTGCCTGGATCAGCCCCTCTTTTCATCTTAGTCTGACTACCACTGCGTGAATTTTGCCTGAACATTGTCCTACTTGTTCAGAAACTCTTAGATCGTCTTAGATTATGGACTCTATTTGTCCCTATGCTCCTCATCACAGAAGAAATCCCTCTAGGTTTCCTCAAGTTCCTACTAAAGAAGGTTTTGTAATTCTTTTTTAATAAGATAACAGTAAAACATATATCTGTTGGCCAACTTCCTCTACCCGTTGCATTTACTCAAGAAAAATTTTTTAGACGCTACAGATCAAGATTTAGACGCCACAGGTCAAGAACTGAAATAGATATCTGATGTTAATCTATGACGAAATTCATGAGCGGTCAGTAATTTAGAACAAAGTTCATCATACAGCAGGTTTTGGTACATGTGCTTTTTCATTATATCTCACTATCATATTCAAGTACTCATTATGAAAAGAATCACTGTATATTACGTGTTATACAGCTAAAGAATACATTAACTTCTCTTTAAGTAGAGAGCTTAATTATGCTTTTTTTTTTCAAGTAATCATCATGAGCTCCAAACTTTAAGTATCAGAGGTCATTTAATACCTCTTTACTAAAATATTAATGCAGAGGTTTTAATACGACAATTCGAAATCTTGAAAGCAGTATTTTTTTTAAACTTATTACGTGCCCCGCCCTTAGGCGCTACACGGAAAGATAGGGATGCCCCGTGGAGGACGTTTTAAGCGAAACTGGCTGGTATTCGCGTTACAAGCAGAGAAAACCACGCCAGCCCCCATGCAGCTAGCCTGTTTGCCAGGACCCGAACCTCGAACTAAACTACCTGTGTTCAGCGGCTTTCACTGCTCGGCAGCTGGTATGCTGAAACAAGTATTAGAATCCAATCTTAATTACAACTTATCGTAAAAGCAGGTTCTGAATATTTGCTTTTTTTTTTCTTTTTACTTACTTTTACGAAAAAAAAAGGAAGTATTGCAATGAGGAAACATTCCGGGTACCATATTTCAAAGAAAATATCCATTTTGGCCATTATCGAATACAATTTAATTATGTTTTTGCGTTAAAGGACTCTTTTTTCCACAAACAGTTTATAAAACAGATTTAAGAGATTTTTTTCGTGGCGTCTGTACGTATCTCGCATAATTCAAAAATGAGTAGCCTCAGAACATTGAAAATTTGTATATAGGACTGCTATAACATATATTTGTGCACCTCCCTTTTTTATTGCAATCGGCAGCACCAAATGTGTATATATAATATATATACTCACTCTGTTCCCTGGCTCCGTTAACTCATTTTTTTATTCTTATTCATTGGTAAATCGTGCATTTTTTGCTTTTAAATGATTGAATTATGTTATTCTTATCTTCCGGATAAGGTTTGTATGCTTTTAGTTACTCTGCGTGCAATAGCTGTAGATAACAGCTGTTTGAGTGTGCCTAGGCCTAATTTTTTAATAGCAGACATATTTGTTTACATTTGAAACTCAGTAGAATAGTAAACTAAGTTTTTCTGCACTTTCAATGCCTTTTAATTGTTTTAGCTGTATTTGGTGTTTTATGTTTTTCTATATCTTTCAATTTTTAATGAAGACGTTTTGAGTTTCTACATATTTTTGCCTTTTCTGCGAAATGAGAACTGAATTAATTGAATGAGACATATATCTCTAATGAAATTTGAGGAAATAAGTTTAAATGATATGCAGCAAAAAATGCGCATAATTTAATACTCCGTGCAAGGAAGTCGAGTGGTATGCACATCAGATTTTTTAATTAAAAAAAAACACACGTAGGGTGTCTCTTAAAGTAGAGAGTCCTTCTTAAAGGACATTTTAGAGGAAACTGACTGTGTTCTTGACGTAGGTGAGGAAGCTATGAATGCAGACTTTCTATGCAAATGCTCTCTCCAGAGAGATTCTACCCAGGGACAAACTTCCTAAATTCAGAGATTTTGCCACTCGCTCTCTAGCATGCCAACCGATCTAACATAAGATTTAAATGATGGATCCTCTGTTAGATTTTTAACTACTGACTTGACCTATTTCCTTTTGATCAGCCTCAAAAATAATTGCGAAATGTGTGAAGTGAATGTGAAATTTTCAAATTTAACTATGGAATTAAAACTCATATAAACAAAAACAAAACATTATAATGTTTACAAAAGCGGATAATCTTTTATCGTTTGTGATATGGATAGAAGCTGGAAACTTTAATGCATTTATCATAAATCGCATGTCATTTAAAATTTTTAATAGTGTGCCTTAACTATTCAGAAGTGTATATAGCTTCAGTTGTTTTAAAAACCTTATTTAAATAATATCTAAATACCTAAAATGAAATTTCCATAAAATGCCTTGAGAAATTTCAACATAGAATTCTTGACTGACATCACTATAATCGGAGGGATGGTCATATAACAGTCTTTGATGACAAGTTTTAGAAAATGCTTTGCCTGTATCAAATAATTGACATTCATTATTATTATCCTGATGAGGAGACTAGACACTTAAAGCTTCTCATCTTTGACATGACCAGGGAAGTAATCGATACGATGATGCAATGCAGGAGAATTCAGAGGAAAATATTTCTGTTTTAAGATCTTCTGAAACATTTGAAAATTAAGCCGAAAAAATAACTGAGCAATTAAGAATTAAATCATTAGCATTTAAAAAAAGAAAAAGCTACAGCTTTTTCATGATTAGTGTTTCCAAAATATACCGTTTTCTGATGTTGAATTGAATAACTTTTAAGTACAGAATTCATTTCGTTCTTTGTTGACACTGATGGCTTCCTGGCCTTTCTATCTTATCCATTAAATGACACGATTTACGAATTCTTATTACTAACAAGAATTAATACACTTTTCTTATAGATAAAAAAACAGAACATTGCCCTTGCCATGTTAGATAACATTGGTCCATTCCAAAATGCAATAGTAATACTAAGCTGCAGAAAAAAGAATTCATTTAAGGTTTTGAAAAAATATCCCATATTAAATATGTTCTCAATGATATTCAAAATGATATACTTCTGGATTTAAGCAGAGATACCAGAATAAATTATACTTGTGTTGAAGGTTCAAACATGAATATCGCGTTAGAAAATTCTTAGTACTCAGTTTTACTCAGTTTAACAAACAATACTCAGTTTTATTTTAATGCTAATTAACCGATTTCCAATACATTTACAATACTCAAAATTATATGCAATTTTCGAAATCCTAGTGTCTTTGCGTTAAAAGTTAGTATTTCTGTGCACTTCTATGTACGAGGTAAAGGAAATACTGTAATTACGAAACATTTCTAGCGTGATATTTCAATGGAAATATCCATTTTACCGTTCCCGAATCCATTTGGACAGCTTCTTTGCGTGATGACTGTACGTACGGACACAATAAAGAACCCTTTTTTTCCAAAACGCATTGTAAAAAGCATTTAAATTAGATTGAGAAGGTATTTTTTCGCGACGCCTGTGCTTACGTACGTTCATACGACTGCTATAATATATAGTTGCGCTGTTCTCCTTTTGATTGCAATCGGCAGTACCAAACGTATACCAAAATAAATACATATATATACATATATAAAGTCACCTTTTTAATCGATCTTTAATTTCGCTGTCATTGGCTATAGTCATAAACTTCCAGTTATAAAAGTGTTTTAAATGACGAAAGATTGCCATTTTTTGGCAATATTAAATTAAAAAAAACAAATTTTGGAAAAGTAACGAAATATAAATTTCTAATGCTGTTTCCTGATTCCTATATTTATATTCACAAACGTCTATATCCGTTATGAAAAATATAAGAAGTTTAACTTTCGTACGAGAAAAATTGACCAGAATATTTAAATTTAAAATTTGCAATTTACGATCTTGTAGAGCAGGAACTCTCTGGCCCGAATGATGACCCATTTAAACTAATAAAAAGGTTTAATAGAAATTTTTATTAAGGAAAGGAATCGGTGACAGTCATGGATCGCCTGAAACCAGAAAGTTTTCTTTTAGATACTCCAGCATCAGTTTCCGCTCCAGACCATACTCTTACAATACATCCATCGGGAACCAAAGTTGAAATACCAGTGCCTACCAACCAAACACCACCAGAGTATACTACTTATTCTGGCAGAAGAGTTAAGTTTGACCCAAGATATCTCTGAGCGTTTGTGCCTTTGGCACGTGCAAGGGGTACTAAGGCAGAAATCCTTCTTGCAGTCAGTGGTAGCATTCACCTTTGCTGCACAGTATGCATATGTGCTCGCCATAGTGCGAGTATAAAAACTTGAGCTTTTTCGCCGAAACTACTATTGATTACAGACTTCTCACTTTTATTCCCTATTCGTTTTGAATGTTTAGCGTTGGCTCGTGTATGATGTCAAAAGTTTAACCTCCTGCAATATGGGCTTTCCTCCTTTTTAAATGTTAAATAAAGTTGGTTTTAACAGCTGAAGTTTGTGCCTTAACAGCTTAAGTGATGCAGTTTAATGGCGATAAACCTTTGCCATAAATGTTTTACGTTGCTACTTTCCATTATATATGCATTCGAACGTCATTTATGTTTTTGCAATGCCCTCATCATTATGCTCAGGAAATAAGTGGTTGTTGGCATTCGAAAATTTCTAAAATGTTTCACTGTAACCGTAGCCGTGAGAGTTCTATTAATTTAAATCATCGCAATCTCGAGCGCATACCTTGAGCGGATAGGTCGCTAGGTTTTTTATTTGTACTTTATGCTTACTAAGCGTTGAGCTACTGTTAAAAAAGTGTTACAGTTTCTCACTTTGTGCTGTTTATTGTCTCACGAAAGTAACCTATAACAGCATTACTCTAATTAATTTGATCTTACTACTGCATACGTGAAACACTTTAAATATGGTTTTGAAAAAGAATTGAAGAACAGTTAGTACACTAGATGTTAACAAATAACTGGCGTTTGGAAAGTTTATCAAATACAGAGTATATGTTAATTTGAAAGTATCGAAACTGAAAATGGATGTGTGCAGTTTTCATAACTCAAGCATTATAAATAATAAAAATAGAATATAAACGAACGAGGAAATGCACGCTATAGAAATTCGATCATTATAACTCTATGTAGATTGAAGAAAGTTTAACAAACGGTAAAGATTTTAAGTAACCTGAAACAGTTTCAGGTACATTTTTTAGCAGAATGTCAATTATGGCAAGCTTTTGGCAGAGTAGAAGAAGGGTCAAATATCTCCAAAGTCTGAATAATCTCTCAGACTTATCTCAATGATGCGGAGGCAATTTTTAAGGTGATATTTGTTGGTTATATAAAATTAGATTATGTGTGAAACATTATAGGGCCATATTTTTCTAATCTTTAAAGTAATAATTAATGTGCTTAAATTCTACTTAGGTTCCCGTACTGAAATATACATAGACAAACAAAGCGTTTGCTAAAACTGTAGCTATCTCTTTAGATTTATGGACAGCTGTATTAAGTAAATGGGGCAATAGCATTGAATTTATTAAATGCTGCTTCCTGTAGCTGCATGAAAATTTCTAATGCATGATTGCTAGAAGTTGACGGAAGGTTAAAAGTAAAATTTCCAAGCCCTTTTTGTTATACATTACGAGGTTTTTCTGGGCAACCTTAGTTCACTGTTGTTAACGAAATACACAGAATAAGGGAAGGAGTCTGAAAATTTGAAGCTCATAAGACGCTCATAAAATTCCAGAATACATCGCAAAGAGCACAAAATTACCATTTTAAAAGATCTCAGCAATTCAATTTAATCTCGCGGCAAAACCACAATCTATTTTCTTCTTTTCCTCGCATAGGAAAGTATAGATTGCTTGATTTTGTGACGTCATAAAATATTCCTCCCCCTCACTTACGCTTGGAAAAGAAGTCTGCTATTGCTACTAAAAATGAATTCGAAATTCCTCTAAATTTTATGAGTTTTCGCACCAATGTTATAAAAACGAAGTGTTTTATATGCAGCATGCTAAGAAAATTCTTTTGATTGTGTAGAATTTGGCTAAAGATTTTACTTTTTTTGTGCATAGCTAAAAATACCCTTACTACGGATTGAAAGGTAAAAATAAAATGCTTTTTATTCAGTTTTAAACGGATGGGGAAAATTAACAGCTAAATAGCTTTTTTCGTGGCTGTAATAAAAAATAAAGGCTTTGTTTAAGAACACTATAATTAATAAGCTCAAATGTGTGCCCTCTATTGTTGTAAGAAATAACTAAAATAAAACTAGATAAAATTGCAAAAAAATGTCAAAAGTCTTTAGAGATATTTACTGTAACTTTGTTAAAATTATTTTAATATTAATAATTTTTATTTTCTTCTCAAAACAAATGCTAATCTTAAATGTATAACGGGATTCAATATTTAGTTTTGGATTTGACTGTTTTTCTTAATTAAAGAATTTTTAAGACAGCAACTTTCTTCTATCCTTTCTCTCTGTTTTTACCAACAGCAGCCTGAATGCGAATATTAAGTTTAAACTTAAATATAATTGCATTTTGAATTTAAGTTTATAAATCTTCATTTTGAATTATATATATATATCCATTCTGTTACCTGGCTGAACTCAATTTTTTTATTCTTATATGTTGTAAATTGTGCAATTTTTTGCTTTAAAAAAGATTGAATTATGCTATTCTTGTGTTCCAATTAAGATTTTTGTACCTTTAGTTAATCTGCATGCAACATCTGTAGAATTATCAACAATTTAAAAATTCAAGTGACGCTAGGCCTAACGAGGACGCCATTTGTTTACATTTGAAATTCTTAGTGTAATAATGAAATAAGTCAATTGGTGCATGAACTTCGGTGTCCTTTTACGCAGTTGGACCAAAAGTTAATTTTAAATTTTGCAGAACGAAAATTTTGTCTTCCTGGCCATTGGCCGATTTGCTTGTTTTTGCATATAAACACTAATTTTAATTTTAAAAATTGTTTATTTAACTGCTTTCAACTGCATTCGCGGTTAAGATTGTCTTTATTTTACAATTTTTAGGGAAGATGTTTTGAGTTTTTATGTCTTTTTGTCTTGCCGGGAAAGGCGAACTGAACTGTCTGAATGAAAAATGTACCCGTAATGAAATTCGAGTAATTAAATTTAAATGAGTAAAAAGCGTGTATAATTTAATAGGCCGTATAAGGGACTCATATTTCTTTTTAATTAGCTCTACTATGGTCTCAATCCTAATATAAGTCTGCTGTAACTACTGTTTGACGTAAAACCGTCTGTCATATGGCACTGTCCTGTAAAACGTATTTTAAATCTATATCTATCTGATAAAGCAACGAAAACAACATTTTATTTGATTTATGTTTTATGCTATCTCTTCCATAATAATGATTAATAATGATTACGCTTATATATGCATACAACTCCACATTGCCAGAATTATAAGCTTTACGTACAATGTGTACAGTGTTATAAATACAATTACTGTTCTCTTCTGTATCCCTTCACTGAATAAAACTCTTTCCTATATAGTATCAACTTAAATAGTTATGATGAACTTCCTATTTTCCCCTTTTACTTATTTATTCTATTTATTTAAGGAACTGAAATCATACGTTATAAGAATATAAGTAAAATAAGAAGTGAAGAATGAAAACAGATTTAATAGAATATCAAAATTTCATGAGATACATTTTGGGATGCTATATGAGCCGATTTTTTCTCGTCTAGAGCTAACAGCAAGGAAATATCTATTGAAGTATTTCCTCTTTCTTTTTTGAGGATAAGCAAATATTTACCCACATATACTTCTGTTCCACACATTATCATTATTTGTCGAGTCAAGGCCTAGAGTATGTAATTAAATTATTTTGACTCTGCAGAAAGTCATCCCAGGATTTCTTATTCTAATAACGTCAAACACAACTTTTCTCATAACGCTATATGGATTTTAGTATGTTCTTGAGGAAAATCAAAACAAATTCGAACATATTTCTGTTTTCTTAACCTTTTAGTAAAACAAAATGTAACTAGAATTGAAAAAAGTAATGACTTTTCAACTTCGTTTCGTTCAATATCATTTAAAAATTAAATACGTCATACACGTACATTAATTATAAATATATAAATATTAATATCTATTTCATAACATGTATACCATACTAAATTCTTAAATATCATAAAAAATTAAATGGAGTATTGAGGATCTGTATGATATGTTTTAAGAAAATTTTAAACCTGATAGCCAAATTCCAGGTTAAAAAAGACAGCTGAAACATAGTTCTTAATTCAAACACAGCTTTAACAATGACAATAATATTGATGTTTATGATCATAATAAAAATAGGACCAGGACTAAGAAATAAGAAAAAACACATATTTTCCGAACAATGGTGGTATGCACATGAAAAGGAAATTTTTTAAAATTCGATTTAGGATTTTTGTAGCCCAAAGGGCAATTGATTTCGTTTCGACATTTTGCTTTGTCCACTATAAAACAGCTTTCACTTTTCAAATTTTTGCCACCGAAAGTTAGAGCCCTGCATCGTATTTCAAGAAATTAAGTAATGAAGAATCTGTACGAATGTACGTTTCTTTCATTGTGAAAAAAAGGTACATAGAGACATCAAATTTGAATAACGAAGTCCTCCACTCGAAAATAACCATCTGGAAGCCCAAATTTGGAATTTGGAATTCGTTTTATTATCAACTTCGTATTTTGTAAAGTAACAAATTTTTGATTAACAAACTCAAGATTTTAAAGCGAGGAGTGGCAACACTGTACGAAAAAAAAGCATTTTTACCTGCAGCACGAGAGACTGCGTATCGGAAATTCCACTATCGCCAAATATTATCGCCCTGTATTATATTCGAAGAAATTTAATAATGAAGAACCTGCATAAATGTGTGCAACTTTCTCGCATTGTGATAAAACAAAGGCAACTAGAATCGTCAAATTTTCAATGACGTAATCCTACTGCGAATATGAGCATCTGTAACCCCAAATTTGATAATTGGAATTCGTTTTATTATCGATTTCATCTTTTTCAAAACTTTAACGAATTTTTCATTAACAAACTCAAGAATTTCAAAGCGAGCAGTGACAACGTAGTACATAAAAAACATTTTTATCTCCAGCGCGTGAGACTGTGTTATTTTGAGATTTTCTATATGTGTTCTTTAACTGGCTTCGGTTCATTCTTGACGTATTCCTGTGACAATTTGTTTAGATTTTTTTTCTGTAAATGGGTTCTTTATGAGTTTTGAGTACATTTGAAGTATCTAGAATTTTTCTTTTGCTCTTGGAAGAAATATATAATTTTTTTTCGATTTCCTTAATTGGTTTTCTTTGTACAGTGGTATGCACACGTTTGAGGGTTCTCTTAGTTTTATTCTTAGTATCCTTGGTCGTGTGTTGTTTAGAGAAATTTTGTTCACATGTCTGAGCATGTGAAGTATTATCTTGTGGTCTTGCTAATCAACAATCTTGTCTCTATAGCTCGTTTTTTTTGGGTTATCAGGGCTGGCCCCGTTAGCTCACTTCATTTAAAATCTAAATTTGTTTGTTTTTGTCTTTTCCCAGATCTTAAGCGCTTGGGATACTTTCGGTTAATTTTGACAAGATTGTTTTTTCTCAACACTCCTCGTTAGTTCTTCCATTTTTTTTTTTTTTGATTGCAGCACTACCAATTATGTTTTGACTGGGATTCTGTGAGTTACTTCGGCGCTGTATAGTTGCGGTTTTGTTTTATTCCACCTTTCTCGTATTTCATTTTGGGGAAAGCGGTGGTTGTGAACTTGGAATTGGTTCAGTGTTTTGTCTCTTTAGCAAATGGAGACTCAGGGCTTGTATGCAATGGTATACAACTTATAGTGTTTTTTTGTTTTAGGATTGTTTTTACTTGCATTGAAAAAAAAATATGTTTTTGTGTGTGGAGCACCTGTATAGCTCCTGTTTTTGTATTCGACACCTTGCACCAGTATATAACGTTTAGGTGTTTATTGTATTTTATATGTACTCTTATTTGCATTGTATACTCTTATTGTAGCATTTGTATGGGGGGATGTTATCTAACATTATTACATATTACACTTTTTTTTTTTTGGGGTGTGTCATGGCTGTTTGTCAACGCTTTTCAATTTTGGTTCTTTGACGATTGTCAGACAGACCTCCTGAGGCTCAGGCATATTGAACGCTGTTAGGGGGTGTTTTTTTTTTTTTTCTCGTCTACTATTGACAATTGGGATTCACTGACATTCTGGTATTCTTGCAATATATAACTCGTTTGTAAACCCTTTGCCCTTGTCTCCTTTATTAAAAATTTTTGGCTCGCCAAAAATTTTTTTTCCCGGTTGGGGGAGTGATGTTATGTAGTGATTTTTGGTTAGTTTAGAATTATGGATTAATGTGTAGTTAATTGCAGTTATTTGTTAATTAATTATTGAGTGAGTAAATTATATGCATTAATTTATGCTTATTCTAAATTTTTCTTCACGAATTGTATTGCTTATGTTATTGAATCAATTATTTTTATACGAGTTAAACAGAGTTCTCGTTCTTACGTTACGCGTTCGACAGTATTAGCCTTCGGGAGAAGGAGACAATGGGAAATCGGTTGTTTCTGCGTAATATTTGAAATTTAAAAATACTTCCTTTTTATTCACATGGTTGAAATTTATACCTCTTAAAGAGAAAAAATTTACCCTTCTTATGAACCTACTTTCATGACTGTACGTTGCCCCGTTGGAGAATTATGCCCATTTAATTGCTAAAATTGTTGAATTTCGTGTCTAGAAATTTATTCTGCTATAAGAGTCGTTTTTGAGCACTTTTTCGTCAAGGTCATGTACTGCGTCCGGTTGCGTGGTAGGGGCGTGGTAGGTTTGTCGCATTCTTTCCCTCACCCCTCCTTGTTGGCGAAGGGGGTGGCGAGGGTGGAATTTTTTTTGGTGTGAAGAAGGAAAAACTAAGTTTTCGCAGCACTGTTTTGTGTTTGGCGAGATTTGCATACTAATTCACCAAATTTGGTGATTTTCGAAAATTCTGGATTCTGGACGATTGAAATCGTCATGCAAGGCCATGCTCAGCCCTTTTTGCCTTGGATTCGCAGCTGTAGAAGCACGTTATTTTTTCTTCCTCTGGAAGAGCCGGAGATGGGAAATAAGATAAAGATGAACATCTAAAAAATCACTTGAAGTTTACTCCTCCGCACTTTACCATCCCCGTGTTGGAGTCGAGAATGTTGTTTTTTCCTCATCGAATTAATACGTTGACACCATAGTGGATGCAACTTGAATCCCGCTATCCGGATCCTGCCTGATCGGTCACTTAGATCCGAGTACTACCATCAACTCGCCTGGATGAGAATAGACGGAAAAGGGAGGAACCTTTAGGAGCTCTTGTTTTGCTGCACGAATGCACTTTACCATCTTCATAGTGTCTGATCCAAGTGTCCAGATTTCTCGCCGGACTCCCTCGTTCAACATCTGCGGGGGATTGGTCGTCGGCAGAGCCTTGTTCAACACCTGTTATGAATGGGACATCCGGAAAAAAAATCTATAAGTTGAGTTAATGCTTAATTAAATTTTCAACGCTGCCCTTCAAGTGAGTTCAACCTTTTGATTGTTAATTTCACCTGAAATTTAGTACAGCTTGCGACTTAAATTCCGTGAACATGTTTCCTAAGTAATATGGTAATTTAAAATTTTTTTTAAGAGATTTGATTATTTGAAGTAAATTTTCCAGTGATGAATTATTAATGTAAGGAGTAATTATATGTGTATTTAATTTCCAATTAAATTCTATTTAACTTTTAGTCAAAGGTTTTTCTGCTGGATCTTAAATCCAGGCTGTGTATTTAAGCAACTGCTGCACTATTAATCTATTTAGGACTTTTAACTTTAACTTGGAATGTAATTAAAATTTATATATAATGAATTAAGACAGGATATTAAATTTGTTAACTTATCTAAATTTTACCTTTTTACTTTAAGTTGTTACTATTTTTGGTTGAGAATTAACTTTAACTTTTGCAAATTAAGGAACGATTAAAAATTTAAATTCTACTTTACCTTTAATTGAGTAATTGAATGTAGGAATAAATGTAATCATTTTTCTCCAACGGGTCTACTTGAATATGTAATATTTTCTAACTGCCTAAGGGATTGCTAAATTGATGTATGAAATTTTTACCTGAGTAAATTAAGAAATTTCTTGAACTAAGTAATCTCTATCAATATTGGTAAAGACACCATGCTCGGTGATTCATTAAATTCCTGTGTATTTTTATGCTGGCCAGCAGAGTTTGATAACTGCATATGAAAATTTAATATTAATTTTTACGGTGTAAATTTTTGATTAATTCATCTCGGTGCATATTTGAAATTAGCAATATATATATTATAATTCTAAATGCATTAATTTAAATAGTTGTCACCTGAACACACCATAGATCTAGAAATTTAAGTTGAAAGATTGAGTGTCTTCCTTTAATGCTGCAATAAATATCCTTGGTTATATATATATATTTGATTCAGAGTTTTTCTTATAACTTGTGTGAATGTTTTTAACACCAGTACTCCTGCTTGGTCTTAGGGGTTGTTCGGGTTAGTAATACACAACGCAAATGAGATTTTGGTTTTTGATATTATTGTAGGCAAATTATTGTAACAGTTAGTATTTAACATTTGGTACCACAACATTTGGTGACGTGAAAATTGCATCAGAACAACTGTGTATCGAAAATTCTAAAGGCATGTTGAGTTTAAAATTATTTCGTGGTATTGCTCTTGATTTGAATTTTATGGTTTAAGTTCGAAGAACATGACGTTTAATAAATGAAGCTAACGCACAAAAAAACGCCCCATTGGACGTAATTTAAAATCTGAAAGCTTTCAAATTTTCTTTTTTATTACTTTTCCTTTTCGTATGGAGAAGAATTATTGCCTTCGATATATAATAGCGCGCCTGTTTTGTTAAAGCTAAAAATGAATGAGTTTTACCACTTGTAACCATTTAACTTCTACTTCCCACCCCTTGATTTGGTAACTTTATTTTTATTTATTTATTTGTATAGTGTTGAAAGAACTCTTTGCTGATTTTTCTCACGCAACTTCGTTTAAAGGAACAATCTGAAATACGCAAAACTATATACTCAGAGAATACTCTTATTTACTTCAGACCAAAAGTATACTGTTTGAAATGTGGCGTACAGCAAAAAAATGGGTTTCAAATGAAGTTTATATTAAACTTCTAAAATGGTTTACTGAGCTTTGACAATTTTCGAAAATAGCTAGAAATTTTTTGACCATTTCATGTTCATTAACTTAATACTAACATTCTGTTATGAAGTTTCTAAATTTTTACTTATTATAAAACAAACTCTTCTTCCACTAAAGATCAAAATGATGCAAATTACTAAAGGAGTGATTTTCAGGACGTTTTAAAACATATCCTGCAATATGTTTTTAAATAGAAGGAGAAGTTCCCTTTCTTTCTTAGTCATGATCGGAGTGATGTTGGGAAATATAATTTTGAGAAAAGTTGGCATTATATGTCACACTATATTTTTCTTCCATATAGATTTTTTAATGCTATTTTTTAGTTTTGTTTTTCTTGCAAGGGAGATCCAATTGGAATGATATTAGACCAAATGTCATTCTTTTGATAAAAGAGACATTTTAAATTCACTACTTATTTCAGCTCTAAATGTCAATTTTTCTTGTTGATTTATTACGAATATATTCTTGCTGATTTACACGAAAGAATCGAATTTAAGACTTAACTGGCGTTTAAAATTATTTACATTGAAATCTGCAAAAAAAAACAATTACTGCTTTTTCGTGCATAAATTTACATACACATTTCTAAACATTTCAACAAAGAAACATTTAATAATTATTTTTGAATACCGTGTTGCATTAATTGGAATGATTAGTTTGTATTATTGGTCATTATCAATTCTTGGAGTAACAATTCGATTATTTTTAAATTATAAAAATTCGGTTAACAGAAATTAAATCTTAAATCCTGCTCATTCTTACCATCGTGTAGGAAGTAAAGGAAGTATTGTAATTATGAAATATTTTGGGTATCCATTTCGATCGCTCCCGAATACATTTTAACTGTTTTTCGCGTGACGTCTGTACGTACGGATAGAATGAAAGACTCTTTTTGTCCAAAATGGGTTATAAAATGGCTTTAAAATTTATTCAAAAAGGAGTTTTTATGATGTATATGTTACGTACGTATGTATGTATCTCGAAAAACTCAAAACGGGTAATCCGTAGAATGTTGACATTTTCCATAATGAACTACTATAACATCTAGCTGATCACTTCCCTTTTTCCTTGCGATCAACAGTGCCAAATGAATATATATGTATCACTCCTCAGCTTAAAATTCCTTTCATGGCCTTTACTTTCGCAATCGTTTATTGTAGTTATATACTTAATGACGAAAATATTCATGTTTGGGGAATGTCAAATTAAAAAAAATAATCTATACATATAAAGAAGAAAGTCTGTTTGTTTGTCCTCTAATAACTCAGTCACTACTATAGCTATCGTCACCAAACTTTCTACATGTTTTTTGTAGAGTTCTGGAAAAGGTCGACGTCCACTTTTTCCAAAAAAAAAAAAATACCCAGAATCAGAGATATTAATTAAAAATCGAAAAAACGATCATTTTCGCCCTCATTTTTCCGAGTGGCAACAGTCTCGCAATCTGGAGCTGAAAATCTGCTTTATTTTGAAAGTTGTTGCCACTGCTGTCTTTCAAATCCTAGAGTTTGTTAATGAAAAATTTCGAAGTTTTACGATGAAATAAGAATAGCATTGCCAAACACTAAATACATTATTCCCGATTCCAACAATTTGTGAGAAGTCATTTCGACTGCTCCCATCTTCGTACGACTTTAATCAACCGAAATATTAATTAAAAACTCCGAAAGCGCTCATTTTCGCAATTATTTTTCCGAATAGGCAACAGTCTCGCGCGTTGGAGATAAAATGCTTGATTTCGAAAAGGATTGCTACTGCTCGCTTCAAATCATAGAGTTTGTTAATTTAATGTTAATTTAATCTTTGTTAATTTAATTTTGTGTGTAATTAAAAACTTGTAAGTTTTACAAAATGTATACGTATAAAGAAGAATGTTTATTTGTGTGTTTGTTTGTTTGTTCGCTTATTGGTTTCTGATCAATTATGATAAATGTTTTGCCACATTTAATCATTTAAAATTGAATATAGGCGGAATATTCGATGGAACTTGAACTTTTACGACCATTTGATTAGAAAGACAAAAATCATTAAAAACTGCGTGTCATTGTTGCTGATATAATTAGTTTTTTTTTCTATGGAAAACTTTTATGCGGGTTCCAAATCGCATCAGACTGAAAAATGTATGACTATGAATCGTATTTTTTTCATCGTTATTAGAGAAGGATTACAGCGGCGGTAGCGTTCTTTCTGCTTTTAGATGCCTTACTCTCAATCTAACTTAACTGGCATTGGGTACTTCCGCCAGTTTTAAATAAATAAGGAAATGTAGCCTTTAATGCGGTCCCTGGATTCCTATACTTGTTTGTTAAAGTTTTATGCTCATTATGAAAAAAAAATTATAAGAAGTTGGGCTCTCGTATGACAAAAACTAATCAAGATATTCAACTACAAAATTTGCAATTTTTGATGTCATTCTCAACTTGCCTTGAGGGATCGATTAATTAAATTAAAATAAATCGAGGAAACAAGTTTAAATGAAGTGCAGCAAAAAATGCGTATAATTTAAAATGCCGTAAAAGGATGTCATATGGCACACACATCAGATTTTCGTGAATACGTTTTTCTGAAATCGCGTATTTAATATTCTAAATGTGAAGTAAAACTTCGTATGCAAACTAAATGTAAAGCAAAGTAAAACTTAAGTAAATCTTTTAATACTTTTATGAACCATTTTATTGCTATGTAAAATTTGTTTCCTTCAATTAACATATAATCAATTTTATTTCGTGATACAAATAGTCCTTTAAAAACTTAAGTAAACAAATTTCATCAAAATTTACACTAATTGTGAGATGTTGTCAAACTTCTCTCATGGATTTTTAAGAGACATTCTTTTTAAAGTATATTATACGTTTTTTGTTATTCGCTTGTCATTCGATCAGTTGCTGAAATACAATGTCAGTTTTTGATAAATAAAATGTCTAAAGGATAAGCATCAGGATGTTGTTTCAAATATTAAAGATATTTGCATCAGGTTTCAGGGCCTATTAATCGCTAAGGGGCAAAACCGCTGAACACAGGTAACTCGACTTGGACCTACATCCCAGCGAATGGATTAGTTGCATGAGAATTAACTGTATCGCCCTCTTACATAACATAAATACCAGATAAAGTTTCTTAAACTGTCTTTGATAAAACAAGCTAACCCTTTCCACACATTTTTATAATCAAAATAAACAAAATAAAGACTTCAGCATGGCTAATTTCCTCATGTTTTATTTCATCGTCATCCTGAGTCTCAATGCAATTCTGATTTTTGTCCGGAAATACGCCGCGATTGATTCTTCGTTGCTCCATCTTCAAATTTTGATTATCTGATTTCTACATTGAATCATTTCATAGCATTATTTATCTAGTTTTGTATAAGTTTCTGCTTAAACAAGCTTATACTAAATCTGATAGAGCAGGCTACAAAAAGCACTTGATTAAATCCCACTCACGCAATTGCTGCCTCTTATAGTGCCAATGTAATTAATATAGCACTCAGGGATGCGGGAGAGGAATAATGATAAAATGATTAGAACGCTCTACAGTTGGTAGAACACAAGCTCTTAGTTCACGTTCCTTTATGTTTCGTTATCGCTTGTAATGCATGTACTTATTATAAGGCAAAATATGTTAGCTTATAATAATGCTAAACTATTTACAAATCAGAACTTTAATTCGTCGAACTAAAACAAATCTATAACTTCACTATTCTTTACCTAACATTCATATCGTAATTTATATGTTGTTCTCATTCCTGTTATAATTTGCTGTTCCTTTTCTTACATCAAATGTAGTATAAAACCTACTTGTAACAGTTATTACTATTATAAAAAATATTACTTCTCTGATTACTATTACCATTATTTAACTATTATAAAAACTATCGTTTTAACGTTATTATAAAAAATATTTAAAATGTACGAATGTAATTATTGAAGAACGATGTTTTGTGATGTTAAGCTAAATTTTTCATTCAAGAATATGTTGTCAAGGCTGAAATAACGATCAATTGGTTATGACTGCAACTACATCCGTATACACTTTCCCCATTTTGTTGTACTTGTGTTGTATTGTGTACATTTTGTTGTACCATATATATATATATATATGGATATACACAGACATATATATATATATATATATAAGAATGCTGCATAATTAGGAAGATCATACTTGAAGGAAGGACAGAGAGACTTAGCCGAATTGAAAATAATCTGTATTGCCAGACACGAACAATTATTGAAATCGTATTTCTAATTACTTATGATCATGAGCACATTACTTACACCACAATTTTATATAGAGTATCTTATTAGTTCATGTGCGGCAACAAAGATTATGCTTAACGTCAAAAGTGACACAGTCCAGAAATGTTATTATTATTTTTAGAATGAAGACAGGAGTTAAAGGGCTATTATTAATTTATTATTTGAAAGCTAGATATTTTATATTTTATATATAATGTTTTTGAAACGTAGTCGTTATCCAGGCAATTTAAAAGCTGACAGTCTCAAAGGCAGAGTGGTGGGGCATAAAGAAGAAGTTGATACCAAACTAAGTTCAGCCAATTATCGTCTTTATTTAGAGATTTCCAGGCACACTAGAATAAGTGCTCGTAGACAATATACTCTTTAACCATAACAATTACGATAATTTCTTATGTACAATTCATACAGATTAATGGGGGCGAATCATTTCAGACGGGCAAGCAAAGTATAAAGATACAAGTACGTTGGCAATGGCGGAAGCTAGGGAAAGGAATGGAGCAGAATAATGGCGTAGTTATTGTGCCAAGAGTATTTATACTAATTTTGATGTAATTGTAGAGGTAAGTTATGATTGATTAATATTAGTTTTAGTTGTCCTTTTTCCATAACGTTATATACTGTAGAAAGAACCCGAATTTGGGAGAACAGATGAATTTTGGGGAAGCACCAAATCTAGAATGTTAATTTTGAGGTCGTCAAATATTCTTAAATCAGCTATCGCATTTTGTTATATCTTAGATATATATGTGTAAATTATTAGTTACACAAAATAATAAACACAATAATTATTGGAAAAAATATTTCTGTTACATAACTGAAGTTTCCTTCACTTCTGTAAACAATCACCTGCTGCATTTAAACATTTGTCGCATCTGTTCGTGAGCTTTAGAATCCCCATGCTATAGTCTTCTGTCGCCACATCTTTCTATTTTCCAAATTTTCATCACTTTAAAACCTTTTACCTCCCCAAAACTCTTTCAGCTTAAAGAAAATGTGGGACTTGAAAAACCAAGGTCCGGCCTACAAGTTAAATAATCAAAAATTCCCCTCTCCCCGAACTGATCCAGCCTTTCTTGAGTTGCAGTAGAAGCGAGAGGATGCGCATTGTCATGGAGAAGCTGAAGTCCTTCAGAAAGCATTCCTCGCCTCCTGTTTTGTATGGCTCGCCGTAGTTTTCTCACATAAACTATTTGCATTGATCATAGTGCCTTTTGGTATGAAATCCACCCGACGAACAATTTTACGATCCCAAAGATGCCATCCAAGGGACTGGGGCTTAATCTCTGAGGTGATGTGACACACCAGGTCTCATAAACCAGTCACAATCCGATCAAGAAAGGTGTCTTCATTTGTGTGATATTTTGTCAAGAATTGTCAATGCGGAGCATCGAATGATATGACCATCTTGCTTAATGAACTGGTATGTAAATATAATATGGTAGTTTTGAAGCTTGTGAACAGATACGACAAATGTATAAAAGTATGAGGCGACTATGGAGATGAGTGGAGGAAGCTTCAGGTTTGTAACAAAATTGTTTTTTCCAACAAAAATTGTGTTTTTCATTTTGTTTAGCTAGACGATCTTTATTTAGACTGAATGACCTTCTTATACACACACATGTATATATATATATATGTGTGTGTACGCATATGTAATAATTTTATGAGAAGAATGAGATACTTGTAGACATGGCCAATAGAACAATTCTTTTATTTCTTCACAAAACATTGAGTTTGTTGTAGTTGAATATTCTTGAATCGTCGCTAATAAACTGAATCAGTGAAAAGCGTGTGTTTTTATAGAAACCACATACTTCTAAAATGTTGCTTCAAGAAAAACAGTGACAAGGGCAAATTTGCCAGTCCGAGAAGCGAAACTTGAGTGTGTCATATCTAAAATAAAAGCCCGACCCAGATATTTTGCTTTAGCTTTTTTTTTCTGAATTCTCAGTTTTAGGTTTCTGAAATTATCATAAAACATATTTAAATATCTGAATCCTGAGGGTGGCTCAGAAATCATGTGACACGGATAAATTTTATAATGACGTCTTTTTGAAAGCTATATGATAAGGCGTTAATCATTTTAGGGCAGGAAGGGAAATAAATGAATTAATATGGAGAGTTATCGACAACTGCAAATTAAAGTTAAAATTTTATTTATGCATTTTTCTGACCTCCCTCTCTCTATATATATATGAGAAACGAAGCTAATATAAAAAATGTAAGAGATATTGCGGCTTCTTTGCCTAGTTTAAATCTAAGTATTCAAAGCAAATTTATGTATATGAAATTCAGTGGTATTTGATAGAAAATGTAATTTAATTTAAGAACTAAATTTTCATCAATAATTTTTAAAAATAACTTTTCGTTTACGGATAATAAAATTTTTTATGATGTCAAATATGAAATAAAGTAAATGGATAGAAACTATCATATAACATTTCAGTATGCTTATTTCTTCCTTTGAAGCGTAAAATATGTAATACTAGAAAACCCGGCGGTCACACGAAATGACCGCTGTTCTAGATATTATAAATTGTAATTCAAATGATTTGTGCAAAGGTGTCTGCTAATTCAAACTGAATTACCCAGCGCAGGCGGCGAGGACGCCCCTTTGCTTACTGCCCCACGGGATTTCCCCCTTGCTTAATTGCTTATAGTAGAGTGCAATGAAAGAAACCACTGGCGGTACATTTCTTTCTTTGCTCATTGTTTTCTTTTTGTCTTGAAAGCCGTTTTTGCACAGCTTTAGCTCCTCTTCTCTCCTCTTCAGTGCTGTATTTTCTAGGAGGCATTCTTAAAAGAAATTACGTTGAGGCGTAGTTTTTATGTGATACAGATGATTGCCAATGCAAACAAATGTTCACCTTCCCCCTGACACGCTCAATTTGCGTTCAGCCTTAAATTGTTTCAAAAACAGATGATTGCTAATGCAAATAAATGTTCACCTTTCCCCTGATACGCTGAGTTTGCGTTCAGTTGTAAACCATTTCAAAAACAGATGATTGTTAATGCAAACAAATGTTCACGTTTCCCCTGACACGCTCAATTTGCGTTCAGTTGAAAATTGAGTTTAAAATGCAACGTCGGAATAAAATCGAGCAAAATTTTAAACTCTTTACGCGAAAGGATATTTAGCATAAAAGTTTAGATAAACCTACTTGATGAGATGTACTACGCACAACTCGTCAGTTGGTTTCGTCGCCTTTAATTTCTCAACGTTTGCAAGTTTCTAGGTAATTCATATGTAAATATAGTTAAATGCATCATAAGCAACAATTGTATGAATTAAAAATATTTAAATACCATGATGATTTAATTAAAACAATGATAACTGTTGTGATAAAATGTATTTGACTATTTGAATGTCATGGCAACTTCACCCCGTTGGCTAGTACAGTTATGCAAGCAACCAATAAACTATCGGCGACAAACAGACACTTAAGCCGCATATAATAAAGATTACTGAATAAATCACTATAAATTACAAAGAGAACGAGCTATTTAGCAATTTTAAACACAACTGTTTTGCATTAAAAAGTATTCAAAGCTATGAATGTAATATCGAGCTGTGTATGTCATGTGAGAACTGCGATTTCTATTATTTAATATCTATATAAAGAACATTTTTAGCCATTTAGAAAATTCCAAGATATCAATTTAAATAAAAATGCCTTGGAAAGCATAAGAATATTTCATTGGGCTTAGGAATGCTGTTTTAGAATATTTATTAAGATCTAAATATATGATTTTCCATTTAATTTAAAATTTTCCAGCTACAGATAAAACTGAAAGAAGTTACAAGAGGATAGAAAAGAATAAATATATAGTTTTAATATGCATGTTTTAGAGAATAAATATAGCGACATTTTGAGGAGCTTTCCATTGATTTAATATTTATGCAAAAAGCATGTTAATTTGCTCTCTGTAATGCATCACAGTAAGCAACTCCCAGCAAAATCATAGTTTAGAAACAATTAAAAGATAAAATTTGCATGATACATTATTCGAAGTAAAAGCACGTTCAACAATTTTTTGTGTAGTTTTATTATCTGACTTCTTGCATTACTTTTTTTAATTATTTTTACCACGCTAAAATTAACAAAATAAATACGATTAATTAAGATACTTTTTTTTCTCTATTCTGAGTAATAAATATTCATCGAAGACATTTCCTTCCGGCTAAGTCGTCTTACAACGGAGATCACATACCGAATTTTAAAATTTGCATCACCTTCTATTGACTTCAATTTTTTGCCATAATTTATCCCACTCATGCAATGCACGCAGATGGGAGAAAAAAAAATGAAATTGCATTCTCGCTTGAAGTGTTCCGTAACGTTACATTGACGTCATAAATTACTATCAAGCAGATGGAGGGGATAAGATTTATGTGACGTTTGAGAGGAAAAAGAAAATCCTTGAGTGGCTTTTACTTAAAGCAGCCTCTGTATTCGTTTATTGATCATTAGCATATAAGTCAAATAAACTTACAGATATCTTCTAGTGTAAATTGAAAAGTGGTTTCCGTTTATGCAAAATCACCGCAAAATGCATCGTCATTTATATGAACTTTCACGTGCTTTATCTAATTAAACTTGTGCTGATGGTCATTAATCATTTTTATGCTCCTGAAATTTAAATAACACACACGTGAACAGAAGAGGATTTTTCTTACCGGAGAAAACGGTGTAACACCAGGGCTCTTCTTAGAACTACTTGCAGGAAAGTCATTTCTGATAACGCATGTTTCGTATAAACCACAGGAACTCGAAGCCGTAATAAATGCCTTAAAGGTTTTTAAAACTATATATTGCAATATGTTTAAATTATTACACTGCAAGGAACACTATCACTGCGACCATTTTACACAGTTGACCGTATCACAGACTCAGAATAATTTTCAGAACAACAGCTGTAGTCACATTCTGTAACAGCAACGATCTCCAGAGACCAAAATTAGTTTTGTGGTCTTCGAAAGGTGGATTAACGGTTTTTAAGCAATAAAAGTTTCGTTTTATTAGCCCAAGATGGCTTTTTAGTCTCGAAATGGTATTTTGAGTCGGCTCCATATAAACGATGAGTCACTTTTCGGATTGTTGGGGAAGTGCACAACCACATGTTATAGCAGTCTCATATACAGGATTTCATTGTTATGAGGCTACGCGTTTTTGAGTTATGCGAGATACATATATACGTACAGACGTACAGACGTCACGTAAACAAATCTCTTCTGAATGCATTTTACAATCCGTTCGGGAATAAAGACTCATTTATTCTGTCCATAAGTAGAGATTTTACGCAAAAAAAATCGTTCAAATTCATTCGAGAATGTCAAATAGATATTTTCATTGAAACATGGCCGAAATTTTTCGTGATTACAGTACTTCCTTTACTTCGTACAAGGGAGTGAAGGTTTGTGAAAACACTTACAAAGAAAACTGAACATTGGTATGATAACTGCGAGGAGACCGAAAAAAAAACAGAAAAATATTGCCAGCACTTGAAACTGCGTAGGGAATTATAGAAATATTCTGCTATGCTGCTTTTAAAATATTTGCGATTTATGTTGTTGAAATTTATATGGCTTAAATACAAAGAAATATGCGAAATATTAACATTAAGCTAAAAGAACTAAAAAAGGGTTAGCAGGAGTGAGTGTAACAGCAGACTGGTAGACTGCGAGCCCAACGAGAGCGTAAAAAACCTAAACACACCTTTTTGGGGGACAGCTAAAATCGGAAACCTCTCAGATTTTTACTTACTTATTTATTTATTTATTTTGTTCAATCTACCTTTGCTTAGTCTTCCAATGTATTGCAAAACTTCGTTAACGCTCTCAATTCCTGTAGGTTAGATTAATTGTTCATAAAAATAAATTGTTCATAAAAAAAATGGTCCATTTTTTTTTGCAAACGTTTGGAGAAAATATTGTTCATAAATATGACATAAAAAGTTACTCCGAAGAGTAAATCTTAAAGACGCTAATAATTAGCAACAAGAATCGACGTAATGTATACATGTAGACAATTATCCAAAATTTAATTTGAACTTTACAAACTTGGAAATTCTTATAAAAATTAATTGCCATAGAGCAAAAAATATAGGTCTAAAACTGAGATAGTTACTAAACGCCATAAATAGACCCCTGCTTTTAAATTTCCAAAATTTCTGTCAAAGACTTCTAATTAGTAACTAAACAAAATCGTCCCTCATGTAAACTCTAATTTGATAGTCAATAGATCTAATGTTAGTTGATCTGAAGAATAAAAGAGAAATCTCAAATGTAATCTTAATTTCTCAAAAACTTCTATTCTGAAAATTGTAGCTCTTTTTGAAAAGGCCTTTAAAAGAAATGCAGAAAGAAATAGGGAATAGGTATCGTATTACTCGTAGCGGAAACTTTAATAATAAAGGATAAATTTCTAATCTAAACTCGAAAGAGAAAGCTACACTCGAAATTTCTTCTAATAAAAATAATATGATTTCCAGGGGATCAGATAGTGAAGATTCAAGGTACTCAGATAGCCGCCATGGACAAACGCACCAAAACCGAAGCGTCGCGAAACTTTTAAGTGAATCCGCATAAATTGATATTTAAAAGTCTTTCATCTTGGAACATCTCAAATAAAATCTACCATTCAATCTACACAATTCCTTCCCACTTAGTACAAACGTCATTTAATCCATCTATTTGCCAGCTTATATGATCTACTCCAAATTCATAAAAGCAGTATTCTATTTCGTCCGATTGTTTTCATTTCAGCATTGCCTCGTACTGGTCACATCGTTAGACAGATTCTTGTTACTAATTATTAGTTCTTTTTATATTGGGTTTTTCACTTTTTACAGCGTGGAAAATTTTTTTAATACTTAAGCAGAATTTCATATCTTATTATTTTTATTTAAATGGCAGAAATAAAAAATGAGAAAATAAAATAATTAGAAAAAGATTCTGAAAGAGTTCCGATTTCAACAGTCGCTCGCAAACGGGTTTGTCAAGGTTTTCTTACTTTCTGTCTAAGCTTGCAGTCTACCATACTGATGTTGCATTCACTCGAGCTAACATATTTCTTTTGTCTTTTTAGCTTTATTATTAACTATCATTTTCTTCTCATCTATGCCATATACAATTTTACAGCAAAGTTGCAAAATTTTAGAAGTAACACAAAAACATAACTCTAGAATTCCCGAAGCAGTGTTAAGGGTTTGCACACATTTTTCTATTTTTTCAGTCTTTTCTCAGTTCGTCATATGAATATTCAGTTTTATAAGATGGCTTGCAAAACTTTTTTTTGTCTTTTTTATTTTTAAAGTTCTGTGAGTTAAATTAATTCAATATCTTGTTTTTTGCACATATGCCGCATAAAACTTAACCCATCCACAAAATTGCTAAATATTGAAAAACAGTAAATCTTTAGAGTTTCCAAGCAGGTTAAAATATATGAAACACGACTCCCTCAGTATCCCGTGGGTTGAAAAAAAAATGATAAGTCGTCATGGTATGACGTCATCACTTATCATGATCGTTGCCATAAGCGTACTTCTGGTTGGTTTTGTTTACATTCTAATCGGCGTTCTCTACATGTTAGCTATTCACCACTAAACGTTTACAAGTCTCCAGTTCTAATTTTAATATTTAGCATAAAAGATTTTCTACTTAGCATACAGAAATGCCACAAGGATTTGAAATAACTCTTTCAAATTTAATAAAATTTAGGTACATGAAAATGTGTAAATAGTAACTATAACACAAATGTATGCATGGTAAAATTTGTCAGGTCATCGAAAATATCAATAGTATTTTAAGCTAATTATGCTTAAAAACTCTTTTCTGAACCTGCGGACGTTGATATTTGCTTTCAAATTCAGTGTAATTTTATTTAACAATATGTTTCATAGTCTTACTGTAACGCTGTATTAACAACCATAACAAGTCTGGGCGTCATGCTGCTGATATCTTCTTGGCTTCACTTTTGTTACGTCAGAAGGCCATCTGTTCTAACCTCCTTGAGAATTACCTACAGACAGTCTCGCTCTCTTAAGACAAAAATATTTTATTCCGTACAGTGTCGCCACTGTTCGCTTTTAGGTCGTTGAGTTTGTTAATAAAATATTCATTAACGTTTTTAAAATTATGTTATATAAAATTCGAAATTCAAAGTGTTCGGGTGAAGGACTATTAAAACTTTGATGGCTCTAGGTACAGTCGTTTTTTCATAATGCGAGCAACACACACACATGCAGATTCTTCATTACTTAATTTCTTTAAAAATAATACAGTGTTATATTACTTGGTGGAAACAGTTTGAAATGTCACACAGCTGTGTACTGTGGACCGTTGGGAAATCCCGTTTCAACATTCCAAGCCCATTTGGACTATTTGGAACGCCCTACTGGGATAATAACGTACATGAGTAATTACGGAAAACATGAGCAAAAATGGAAAAATTAATTGTTTTTACTTCCTTGTACTAAGTAAAGGAAGTATTGTATTCATGAAAAATTCCAGGTACCATATTTCAACGAAAATATCCCTTTTGACCTCTATCGAATGCAATTTAAAGATGTCTTTGAGCGACATCTGTGCGTGAGGACAGAATAAAGAACTCTTTTTCCCTGAAAGAATTATAAAACTGATTTAAAATGGATTCACAGGAGATTTTTTCTTAGCGTCTTTGCGTACGTACGTATGTACCTCGCATAACTCAAAAACGAGTTGCCCTAGAACGTTGAAATTTTGAATATAGAACTGCTATAGCATGTAGTTGTGCACATCACTTTTTCGTGGCAATCGACCACACTAAAAGTACATATAAATATATAAATAAACTGAGTGATATATATATATATATATCACTCAGATACTCGGCTCTGTGAGCTCAGTTTTTTATTCTTATATATTTGTAAATTGTGTATTTTTTGCTTTAAACTGATTGAATTATGTTGTTCTTATCTTCCGGTTAAGGATTTTATGCCTTCAGTTAACCTGAATGCAATAGTTGCACAACTATAAGTAATTTATATAATACTATAAGTTCTTTCAGAGCGCTAAATCTAATTTTTTAGCATAGCAGCCATATTTGCTTACATTTGAGACTTAGCAGAATAATGGATTTGCTGCCAATCTAGAAAAACGACAAAGATAATGTCTTCTTTTATTATTGCAAATTAAATCATGCTTAATATATTCTGGATTTATCATTAAAGTTATTAAATTATCCCATATATTGACTCAAGTGCAGCGTCCACAAAATATTGAGTCAGTTTCTTTACCTTCAGCGTCTGTTTGCCGAGTGAGACCAAAAATAAACTTTCTGTTTTTTGCACCGAAAAATTTGCCTTCTTGCTCGTTGGTCGTATTGCTCGTTTTTGAGTAGAAACTCTAAATTTAATTGTAAAAATTGTTTTAACTGTACTGTATTTATGTTTTATGTTTTTCTTTATTCTTCAATTTTTGATAAAGATATTTTATGTATTTTTACCTTGTCGCGAATTGAGAACTGAATTAATTTAATGAGAAATATAGCTCTAATGAAATTCGAGGAAATACGTTTAAATGAAATGCAGCAAAAAATGCGTATAATATAATATTCCGTATAAGGAAGTCATGTGGTGTACACATCAGATTTTTATTTAACTTTTAAATTATTGAAACCACGGTCTATGATTAATGTTTAAAAAAGCATAAAAAGCATAGTGAAAATCAAATATTAGTGTGTTTAAAATGTCTGAGCTATTATAAAAAAGGCACCTTAAAACAAACAAGAAATTAAAAAAAATAATAAACTTTAAATGCCTCATAAGTAATACTTCAGTTCCTATCGTAAAGGTCCTCGCAGTAGCAGTACATGAATTTCGACTAAAGTTTCCAGAAACTAATAAAAACTTAGATTTTAGAGTCGCAATATATTTTTTTGAATTTTGGTGCTTTTATATTAGAAGACAGAGGTAGATATTTTAATACAGCTTAAATTGAATTTGATATAATCTAATAAGAAAAGCATATTCTTGAAATTATATCTTGATTGGATATTTGTATGTCATGGTATTTCTTTACTTTTTTCCTAAATATACTGAGGTTACTTGATTTCGTCTTCATTACATTTACGTCTGAAGAATGAAGAAGTTAAATAAGTTTTTGTTTTACGTTAAGAAGCTGAAGCGAATTTTTTTTTTGATTGTGTATCTCAATGTTATCATTTTTCTACATTTTGCTCGGTAGTGCCTATTTGGACGGACACCACAGAACAAAGTTAACAATTTTACCTCCAAACTAGCTAATCTAACAAAAACATTGCGTTGTGTAAATTTCTAACTGGATTAACCCCACGAACCTTGATACCAGTGATAATCATATAGTTCATTAAAATAAAAATATGTAACTTAACAAAAGCGCAATAAACATTTTTAAATTTTAAGGAACCTTAGAGCTTATTTTTCAATCAGATCATTTATGAGTAAATCACTATCTATTAAACAATTTAGTTGATTCTCCGGAGAGTGAAAAAATTCTAACATTTAAAGCGAAACATTTTGTTTTAACAATTCAGTAGTTTTTTAAAAAAAACTTCAATTTATTTAACGAACTAATTAATCAAAAACATAACTATTTCATGTCATTAACAAATTTATACTTCCTAAACAAAACTATTTTATTTCTTAACAAAATATATTTTAACTCAACTAATTATTGCACAGAAAAATGAATTCTATTCAGATCAATCAATAAATTGGCCATCATAAATTTTCATTAAGCAGAGTTGCACTTGAGCCCAACATTTTACGTAAGATACGAGTATTAAAAACCTTAGCAAGCTAATTACAGATTTCGATTACTTCAACTTCAGCTAGTAAGGTAGTCTCACACAGAAAACCAAATTTTAAAGTCTATTAACATTTCATTCTTCAGAAAGAAAAAAAAATCATCTAAATTAAGCCAGTAAAAAAATTTAAATAAGGAGATTCCTTCTAAGTAATAATTCAAACTAGTTCATGCAGAGTTACAATTACAGAAGACCTATTTTCATTAAGACCAAACCCAGTAAGAGAAAGGAAACGACAAAAAAGGGAAAGGCTTAACTGAATGTAGTTGACACAGCACGCTGTCCTCCAGCAAGGGTCTTCTCAATCACAAAAATGTAACGAAGCCTTGAGGTGAGGTTCCTAGAATCTCTCTCAGAAAACAGATGCACGAGCTGGAGATGGAACATGGAGTGGTCGGCTCCCGGCAGACTGGGACGGATGACCATCATCTAAGCTATTACCGGACCCTTGGCTTAAGTAAAAAACTCAAGCTGATGCGTGCTAGTCCAAACTGGAAACGTTGACACTGCAGTCAACAAACCAGGAAACTGAATAAGCATGGTGAAGATGAAGGAGTAATCAAATGTAGTAGAGTAGCTTCATATTACTCAGCGTTCATTTTTTTTCGTATTCGATATAAATGCAAAAAGGATAACTCTAAAGTATTAGGAGAGCCAAAAAAGGCCTTAAAAGAGGATGGCGTTAAGCAGGGATACCCAGAAAGGAAGCAGGCCCGAGGCAAGCAAATAAAATCTGTTTAGCTGCTTATCATAGCAACATATTGAGGGAGCAATAAGCCCCGCTTCAAATTATACGAACTACCTTTCCATTCAAGAACCACGAAAAAAGCGTGCGAAAGAGACCGAGGGACTCCTGCAACGCGTTTTTGTTAAGGAGTGCAAGAAACCGCCAAACCCTACTAAAACGGTGAAAAAGAGTTCGTCAAACCCGGCCTTAACCCTGTAAAATTTCACACCTTTCTAATTGTCAGTTCAACCAGTAATTATACACTCGCCAAAACAAACACGCCAACTAACACCTGGGGACAGGGAATGGGGCAAACCTACAACATGTCGCCGGAAATACTCTTATCAGTGAGAAAATTTCACCCCACCCCACAAAAGTAGAAAAATTAGTTAAATAAATAGCCATGACTCAAAAACTAATTTAGCTATTGATTCGAAAGTACTCTCAAATTGACGATAAAATTTTCCTGTTTCTAGTAGTATCAATCACAAATATGTGAATACAAATTAAGTACTTTTAAATTCAAATATTACGTGGAAAATATTTATCCTGTCCACGATAACGTTTCGTGGTCAACCGAAAACACTTTTCCATGACGACATTGACCATCTCGTCTCACAGACAGATAAATGTATTAAGAGTTATGGCGATTGTGTTTGAAATAATACACAGGTTACTTACTTTCTCTCCATCTATTTCGTTTTCATTTGACTGACCATTTTAGCAAAGCCTGAAAATTAAAATGCTAGTTTCGAAATTGTCAGCGTTATAACGAAATTTAATTCTTATCCTGGACATTTTATGGACGCTAAATTATTTCAGGTTTTCTCACGTTAAATTTCATACGTTTCGGACATTAAATTTACGTCAACTTTTAACTGAATTTTAACTCTGCTATTTTACAGATAAAAAATAACATGAGAATTGCTATTTTTGTGCAGTTGTTGCCATTATGGACATATATTTTTCGTCTTAAAGTTTGAAGAAATATATTTGTGCTGATTTTTCACAAACATATTGTTTTAATTCAGCAACATTTTGGAAAGAGTTTGCATTTTTATAGATCAATTTCGTTTTTGCTGAATTAAAAAAAATATGCTTTTACTGAGACAGATATATTTCCTTTACGTTAATATATGTTCTTTCTTTTTTCTTCGGTTAAGCTCATGAAAATTTGAAGCTTATAAAAAATCCAATTTCCGAATAGATTAATTTCAGTGAAATCATAGAGAAAAAATTTCAATTATATTTTCTTTTCTTAGCAGGGAACATCAACTTCGTGTATAACCAATCACAAACTAAAAACAGTAGACGTCAAGTTCAGGAGCTGAAAAAATATTGCTCTTTACTTTATTTCATTTTATTTTATCCTTTTCCCTTATTCTCTCGTTGACAGCTGTTACGGATTAGTCCACCTTTCACAAAAAAGTCCTTAAAATAAGAAAACTGTAAAAAAGAAACAATTCAAAGAGAATCAGTATCCAACATTTTCTCCTCACCAAATACCAAAGACAAATTTTGAAGATGGATTATTGCGTTTTTTTTTTTTTTTTTTTTTTTTTTTTTTTAAATCGATCGCTTTAAGGTTTTCTTTCTAACCCACTAGGATCTTTTGCTTTGATTGACGGATATCGAGTTTTAAAATTTGCTGCAAAGTGATATTCTTTTCTGTGGATTTCGTATTTGAAGGTAGTTAAATATTTTAACTACATTAGCGACTAGAAAATGGGAAATAATGATACGTTAAGTAAAAAGTGAATTGAAAATAGTTAACTCTCAAAGCATTTTTTTAGACGAAACGCTGTCAACTATCGAACATCGTCAATTTCATCAGTTACAGCAAATTAGTCTGTATTTCTGTTTACGAACAAAAAGGCAGATCAGTGAAGTTCCGAGAATTTTGTAATAGCAAGTGCAGTAAGATCATTGCTAGCTATTAATGATGACAGTTGTAGAGGTTTATTTTAATTTCCTAATAGTTGTTTTTATTTTGAGCGCACTTTCCTTTACTTCCTTATTTCCCCCCTGCAGTTTTCTGCCAAAATGTATTTTCAGGATCGCGTTTTATGTAAGTGAGGTAGAACCAATATTTAACTGGAAGACGGTCACTTCAGGAGAAGAACTTAAAAGCTCTTAGTAAAGCGTGACTGCTTTCTGGCTACGTCGTTGCTTTAACCCTAATCTTACTAAGTTCGTCCGTATTATTACGGTATTTGCCGGTGAGCTTTAAATAAGGGGTTAGTTGTTTCTGTGCAGCTTCAGTTGGTTTTAGTTTAGTTAGAATTAGATAAGTTTCTTATTTTTCATCTTAGATTAAGCCCATGTAAAGACTTCCTGTAAGCCCAAAAGGAGCCATGTGTGAATCATATTTGAGTTGAAAATAAGAGTAAGTTAAACCTCCTTTGGATTTCCATTTACATAAGCGAACTCTGCGATACTTCGTTACACAGTTCACAAGTATTATAGCTTCCAAAGACCAACAATTTACCTAGAAAATTATATAGTGATCTAACGCTGTAAACTAGAATAAATTCCACGCCAATTAAAACTAATACTTCCTTGTACGTAAAGGAAGTATTTTGATGGCAAAAAATTCGGTTACCATATTTGAACGAAAATATTCATTTTGAATACTCTGGAATCTATTTCAACGATTTTTTTCCGTGATATCCATAGGTACGGACAGACCAAAGGACTTGATTTTGCACAACGGATTGTAAGATGGATTTAAAATGTATCTGGGAAAACTCAAAAACGAGTAGCCTCAGACTGCTGAAATTTTGTATGTGGTCTGATATAACATGTAATTGTGCACCTCCCTTTTTGTTTCAATTAGCACCACCAAAAATATGTGAATATATATATGTAAGCCAAACCTATTGCATTATATATTTATATGTATACTCGCTTTATTACTTGTACATATACATACAGATATATATATATATATTCCGGTTATGGCTTTTATGACTCGGCATGCAATAGTTGCAAAATAATCAAGAATTTAAAAGTTGTTTAAGTGCTACTAAACCTAACGAAGCAGAACTGTTTAGATATGAAACTCTTAGTAGAATAGTGAATTAAATCAGTTTCTTTACCAACGTCAGTATCTTTCTGCTGAATAGGACCAAGAGCAATCTTTCAGTTTTTCTCCATTAAAAACATTGTGTTCCTACATGCTGGATGAATTGTTTGCTTTAAGTAGAAATCTAATTTTAGTTGTAGAAATTGTTCTTCAACTCTTTTAGATGTATTTGGTGTTTTATGTTTTTGAGTATTTTACAATTTTTAATGAAGATGTGTTGAGTTTTTATGCGTTTTTGCCTTGACGCAAATTGAGAACTGAATTGATTGAATGAGAGAAATATCTCTGATGAAATTCGAGGAAATAGGTATAAATGAAATGTAGCAAAAAATGTGCATAATTTAATAGCCGTACAAGTGATGTCCACACCAGATATTTTTTTGTACACAGTATATTATGATATTCAGAGAAAACGGTTAATTTGTAAAAATATGTATTTTGCAAAATGGAAAATAAATTTCTTAGAGGTGTTCTTTTAAACTTCTGTACAAATTCTTTCAATGTTGTCTAAAATATAATGCATAATTAAATTGTAATGTACCTTGTCTCCCTTTTCCGCATGCCTTCATGATGTAACTGGGTAGCACGTCCGGCTAGCAATCAGGAGGTCCGGACTTAGCATTCCGGTGAGAGCACTGCGTACTTTTCATGCTCCATCGAAAAAACTTTACGATTTTACAATCTGCAGCATCTAACTCATTTCAGTAGCCAACTTTCTTCTTCCAACATAAAATGTAGAATTAGCATCTTGTGTTCTCAAACTTCTCAGATCTGCCCACAAACACGAAATAAGCAGAGGCAGAGCATACTTAAAGACAGCTAGTTAATAATTTAAATGTTAGAAAGGCGGAAGCTAGTACTGAGCCTTGTTTCCATTGTGCAATAATATCTACTGCATCGCTCAGCCTTTTGACGTTCTTACTTTAGCAAAGTATGATAAATCCTTTGAAGATTTTGTTGCTTTCGTTCTTTTTTGATTACTTGAGTAAAGAATTAATTGGTAAGTCTAACTACAAGCATCATAAATAAAATTTCTTCACATTTTGAGAACGTTGTAATTAAATATTGAAGTTTAAAAGCTTAGGAAACATAATTATTCAGAAATTGGATGAAAGAAAGTGTGAATTCTCGAATAATATCTATACTTTTTATTCGACAATGAAATGCTTGAAGGACCAGAAAGTACACAAATTCACAAAATTACCTAATATCTATAGCTATAAAAACAGAGAAAGTTTTAATTCAGGTGTCAGGGTGATACTGTGAAGATAACCAAACTACATAGCCTGCTTAGCTCTGCTTGGCTTAATGACGAATAAATATATCGAGTAGCTGTAATCGGGCATTTAGGACCAAACAATTATTCATTACTCCATTCTGTAACACATTACTGTAATCGCATTACCTCGTACCTGCTGTCGTAGTTAAGTGGTTATCATATCCATGTGATGGTCTGCATATCAGCAGTTCAAATCATGATGAGGTTATAATTGAATTTTTATGTCTCCTCGCTGCGAAAAATTCTAATTTCCTCTACGAGGAATTAATATTTTAAGAAAGTTGCCAAGACGTAAAATAAGTAATCTATTACAAAGAGGCTCGCGTAACCTAATCATACAAACAATTTTTAAGATAATTATGGATCAGATTTTTATACTCAGTAGTTACTTATATTTCCA
Source organism: Stegodyphus mimosarum (assembly GCA_000611955.2). Classification (NCBI taxonomy): domain Eukaryota; kingdom Metazoa; phylum Arthropoda; class Arachnida; order Araneae; family Eresidae; genus Stegodyphus; species Stegodyphus mimosarum. The sequence goes on along the minus strand of KK119898.1, from coordinate 106,133 downwards.
TTAAATAATCTGTTTTTATTTTAAGTTTTGCATGCAAACAATGTGTTTAAAAATGGCCTTCTCTGCTAACAACTTATAATTCCACTTGAAGCTTCACGAGACAAAAATCGTTCTGAATATATGTATAATAATTTCATCACGCTGATGATATGGAAAATGGATTTTTTCTCCCATTTACTTCGAATCTTTAATTTGTTGGGCTTAAACCAAAACAGTCAAAGCAAAAGGTCAACATTTATAAAGTCGGACTTATTCGCAGCTATGCAACCCTCTCTGAGCAATTCAAGCAAAAACCTAGAAAACGGCAAAGGCTTTCTCCGGTCTTTATTCACTAGATTAGATATGAGGTCATATTGAAACACAGTAGACACCCAAAGTTTCACAGTTTAACTGCACTAAATATTTAAAACACAGGGCCTAACACGGACCCACCAAATACCTTGAAAAGATGTTGCAATTGGTGCTTTTTGCACTTACAAATAGTTAGAGTACTTGCTGCTTTACACACTTACAACAATTTAGAACAGTGCCTTACATGAATTTAGAAAATTAAAACAGTGCCTTACATGAATTTAGAAAATTAAAACAGTGCCTTACATAAATACATAAATTGAGAGCAATTGGTATGTTTCGCAATTACAATTATTTAGAACAGCTGGTTACATTAGCACTTATAAATAAATCTCTGATAATTTGTGTGCAGTTTGTATTTAAATGAAAGTTATTGACGAATGTAGCTGTAAGTTATATTGTAGCGCATAACTGCGAAGCCTTCAATCAAAATCTATGTTTCATGACATCTGTCACTTGGTTTTAAGCATACTTTAATTTTTAGGTTAATCTAACTATTGCGAATGATAACTATTTTTTTATTTCCTCCCCTGGTTGAAATCAGTTGCTTTATTTCACTTGAATACCAACCCATTGTAAAAGTAAGACAAAAAAAGAGAGTTTTCAAGCAAAGATGGAGTTGCGATTATCGAGTTCTTGTTGCATCAAATGAAAAACGAAAAGTTGCAGAATGGTGCAATTACGTTGGTTGCAAAAAAAACATAAAGTCAACAGAATGACCATATCAACAATTTGGAAATATGCTTCCAAAAATTACTGTCATAGTGAATCTTACGCTAATGTTGATTCTTTGAAGAAACAAAATTGTGAACGTAAATGTAAAGATTATGAAAAAAAAACTTGAAAAGCTCACATGCAAACCTTTTAGAGGAGGTACTATAGAAGTAATAAATACTACAATGATAGATAATATGTCTCCCGAGATGCTGAATAGTACGTTTCTGTCATTTCAACAAGCTATGCCGGAAGTGGAAACAATGAAGAACGATGTCACTAATAATTTTAAACCCATTTTTATAGGAAAAGCAAAGTTTCACAGTCAGAAGATCATTCCTATAAGATTAAAATGCAGTAAGAAAATTATTGAAAAATCAAGAAACTATCTGAACGCTCAAAGTAAAACTTAGCAGTATTTCTTTTAACTTACAGTTTAATTTTATCAAGTTTTTTGAAAATAAATGTTTTGCGCTATATATTTCTTTTCTTTTGCTACTATAAGACGTTAAATTCATCATCTGCTATTATTATTACGGGGCAGAGAGAATAGTTATCCATCCCAAAATATTTATGCGTAATATCAGCTACTTAATAGTTAGTTTATACAAGGAATATTATTGCAAAAAATATTTTTATATAAAACTTTCTAAATGGAAAGTTCTTTACTGCTATGTAAAGTTCTTTGGTATGTATGGTTTTTTTTTGTTCCTTTACCCAAAATTTATTTGTCCATAAATTGCATTGCTAAACTTTCAATTACATTAAGTTCATAATGCTCTTTATACACTCACTTCCAAAAGTTAAGCACGAAGATGTAAAATGCAAAAAATCAACAAATACTGCTTTGATTGGCAAGAAATTCGGCAGGAAAATAGCATATAGATTTATGCATAAAACACAGTCAATAATTATACACAGAAATGAAAACAATATTAAATTTTTGTAAGTTATCAGATAATGACATACTGGAGACTTAAATAGAATTACGTATAAAGTGAAAATAAACAGCATAAAATGAAAAAAAGGACATTAATAGGGTATGTGATCCCCCTCATCTGTACACAAAGTTTACACCTTGTGACCATGCTTTCAATTAGGTGGTCAACCACCGCAGAATTAAGCAATCGCCATTCTTCTTGTAGAGCAGTGTCCAGCTCAAAAAGAGTGGCTGGGGTGGGAAACGTGAAGATACAGCACGGGGAGAGCATCCCAAAGATTTTCAGTGGGATTAAGGTCGGACGAACAGGCTGGCCACGTCATACGCGCAATCCCTTCAATCTCCACGTAGTCATCGACGATGTTAGCTCTATGGGGACGTGTGTTATCGTCCATTAAAACAAAAGTCGGGCCAACTGCTGCAGCGTACGATCTAACAATGAGTTCTAGGACTTCATCTCGATACCGGACAGCCGTCAAAGAAACCCCGTTTAAAGATGTGCAGGTGGTGCGATATCCTAATGAAATCCCTGCCAACACCATAATGCTTCCGCCTCGGAATGCGTGATGTTCGGTGATGTTTTGGGACTGATTGCGTGTTCGTTGTTCATGCCATATCCTTATACCCTTGTCTCTGGCTCCAGAGTAAATCTTGACTCATCAGTAAACATGACATTGCCCCAGTCAGACACATTCCAATTGACATGTTCCCGGCACCACTGTAATCGTGCCCCTCTTGATTGGACGGATAGAGGAACACAAACTCGAGCTACCCGGGCGTACAGTCGACTCATATGTAATCTTCGGCGTACAGTAGCTGCAGATATAGCCTTAACAATGGACGCTGTAACCATAGATGTCACACGTGTGGAGGTGGCTCTGCGATTCCGCTTGGCTACAATAGCAATATATCGATCTTCCGCGGGGGTTGTAACCATTGGGCGATCGGCTACGGGCCTTCGGACAACTGCCTGCGTGGTTTGGAATTGTTTCCATAAACGTAAAATTACAGAATGATGAATGCCGAAGAAAAAAACAACATCTGTGATCAACTGTCCTACTTCAATGCGTTCCGTAGCACGCAAGCGCTCAGAATCTTCCATTCGTCTTCTGGATGTCATAGAAACACGTGTGTTTTGTAAACAAATTGTACGAAAGTTTTAAACACCTTCCATCAGCACTTACAATCAACTTCTGTAACCCTTCATAACGCTGGCTTCTTATAAGACTGTCTTTTTTGCATATTTCTTGACATGAAAGCGCGATTGGCTGTTACCTAACATATTTGCATACGTCTATCTACCTCTGCAGCGAATTGCATCCTCTTCAATTCTGATTGGCTTCCGTAAATTAGCATTTTCTTCTCAGTGCTTAAATGTTGGAAGTGAGTGTATAAAGTTATTTTTCGCTTCTTGCAGTACAGAAGTAATTTCAGTACAAGCTTTCAAATTATATCTGGTCTAAATACAAGACGTTTATTTGCTCTGAATGTAAAAAAAAAGTAGGACTCATCAAATCAACAAACATTCAAGTGTCTATTGGAAGAGCATTTGGTAGTAATGATAACAGAGCTTTGAGACCATCATTTGTCAGTACTACAGAATTCTCAGTAGATGAACATGTTGCCTGTAAATGCACTGTAAAGTCAAAATTATTTTATTAGTTTTTCAAGCCTTGAATAATTCATGTAATTAATTAATCTGATTTGAAGGTATAAGCGCAAAAAAAACATTATATCATGACCATTAATTTCTTTCTAGCCCCCAAGTGCCTAATCATGAAAAACAATTGAAGAGTGTTGCCTAGCAGAACAAAAGTGAGACTTTTTTTAAAAACTATTATTCGAATCTTTTGCACCAATTGTTTCAAGTCAAATAGTTGAAAAGTGTGAATATGTTTTGTTTTTACCCGATCATTGTCAATCTAGCCCCGGAAAATAACGAGTAAAATGCAAACGACTTTAATATCGCTTAGACTGTGAAACAGTTTTTACAACCATGAAATAATATACGCGGTGAAGCTAACGATAAAATGATATTTTCTTCGGCAAGCAGCTGCTTGAATTAAAGAACAAAAAATTGATCATTTTTAAGAAATAAAATGGTCCATGGTATGAAGAAAGAAATGAAAACAATTCTGAATAGTTGTGTGAAATTTCGTTGCGCCTTTTTCTAGTATTGAAGAAGATACAGGTATTTCATTTCTTGTATTTCATTCTTTCATTGAACAATTTTGTTCGGACATTTAGGAAGATATAGGGGAAATCTTTGAAGCAGCTGTTTCAATTCCTTACATATCACTTGTGCATATCTTCTTAGAATACCTTTTTACTGTTTATGAATTATTTATAGCATGACTGGCTTCGTGGAACTAATAATGGTTCGAAGTTTGGTACCAATTCCATATAAAGTACTTTTTAATAACAGCATTAAAAGCAGTTTTTAGAATCCAAATTTTACGAATTGTTGTCTAATATTTTATTTTCGCTTTCTTTAGAGATATCACCAAGGCAACTGCATAGGATTGGCTTGAATACGAAATAATTACACTCCCTAAAGAAAACATTTGTAGATTAACCAACAGACATTTTCATTAAAGCTTAAGATTTCTTACCATACATTTAATAAAAAAGTATGATGATTGATTAAAAAAGTACTACGTTTAATTTTTCTGTTTGTGGCATCCACTTTTAAAGATGTTTCAGCTTTTCTACCAGCAATCATTAGACATTCCACGCTTAGGCAAATACTTAAAAATGATGTTCCAGAATTTATATTCTTGTCTATGTAGGAAGGTCAGTTTTGCTCTGATTACTGTCATAAAGGAACTGACAATATTATTCTCCACCGTTATATGAAAAAAGCTTTCAATTTGTTTTTCCGATTAGTTTTCAACCTCCTGCCTAATATATATGTAATTCACCTACATACAGTTCCAAAAATTCGATAGTGAATTTTCAATGGATAAGCACGAATTAGTTCACACAACAGGTTTTATTATCTTCCAACCTCGCCTGTTTACTGTGTACCTAGTACTAGACTGTGTACCGTGTGACTGACGATAGTTTCAGCCAGGATAATTTTTTTCAAACTTCCAAATATTTCTGTTTAGTGTATAAACAGTTGATTAGGTTATAGGTAAAATTCGACAACCGAAAGTGGCACTTTGCTCAAAGCTGTAATTCCAAAAACTATATAACATTACAATAGAAGAGAAACACGTCAATGTGACAATCAAATTCGCTGAAACAACCTTGTATTTGGCGTACATTTACTAAAATCGATTTCGAGGGCAGCTACAGGTCCCTCCTCATCAGGAGAACAAAATAGCTAGAAAGGGAAAGAAACCTCAGTAACGGCTTTTATACCCTCGGGTAGAACCACGCGCGAGGGGGTCAACGCCATCTATCGGAACAAATAATAATCAAGAATTATGTTAATAGAATTTTAAAAGCGCTAGGAAGGACTGGATTAGACTTAAAATCGTTCACTAAACATGCTAAATCTTTGTGAATATGAAAAGCCTCAAGAAAATCCAATTCATCAAAGGAAGAAGCGTTTTGGATAATTTTTGCAGATCGAAAGTCAAAATTATGATTAAATTTCCAACTAATGATACGCTATTGAAGACTTGTTAATTTCTCCCTTTCGGACATAAGATTCATGTTCCTTGATACGAAACTTTAAAGCTCTTTTTGTTTGGCCAATATATCTCAAGCCACACTGACACGCTGCCAAATACAAGGTTGTTTCAGCGAATTTGATTACTAAAAAACATTGGTTAATGATACCTAAACATTTCGCTGATACATATGTGCAAACGCAAATGAGTTTATATTTGTTCGTACTATAGAAATAACATAACATAAAATTAAGTTATGGTATTCCATTAAAAGTATTTATTTTAAATATATTATTAAGACTTCACCTTTTTAATTAAAAACCAATTCATTTATATGATTTTCAACTTTTCAATAAAATACAATTTTTAATGAAACAAAATTAAGGAACAAAAACTTATCATATTAATAAAAATTTAGAAAAGCCAAGTTTTGCACAGTGCTGATTATACCTAATGAAATGTAACCCAAAATTTTGTATTATAGACTATTCTGTTTGCTATAATACAAATCAGATTTGTTTACAAAAGATCAACCGGAAGTGAGGCTTTACTTAAACTCGTTGCTATTTAAATCATGAAATTAACGCTAGGTAATGTGCTGGCAAAATCAGACTTTTTAACATGTTAAAGAATTAAAATCACTGCATTTTTATATAAATTCTCTCGTTTCCATCACGCCCTCGGCACTATTTCCAAAAATGCAACTATTATGCAATGTAACCAGAATCATTTTCATTTCAACATAACAGTGCCCGTAGGTCACTCAGCGTTGCCAAAGGCATTATCTATATGAAAAAGAGATTTTTGGTGAGAATTCTATTTTGGTATCGTTTTAGCAATGTAGTTGAAAAAGCTACTTTTTAAGCCCGTGTTAAGATATAAAGGGGCAAGTGATAAAGGGACAATACTTCAACTATATGTGTCTTCCCTAACGTTGCCTAATATTTTTATTTTTATTTAATCTTCAAAAATATAATTTACAAACGAAAATTATTTTATGAAACAAATTTGTTTCGTACAAAATAGTACATTTAATTTCACGGTTTTTATTAAATCTTGCTCATAAATCAGTTAGGTATTGCTAATGGATTTTCCGAATAAAAGGCAATTCACAAACAAGATAATTTTATAGAGTCAGTGCAACATAGATAGCGAGGCCATAATTTTGACATATATCCCTTCAAAGAGAAATGTTTTTGCAAAAACACAACTTTACTTCATTTCTTTCCGTGCTTAATTTTACAGTGATTGCAAATTAAAGCATTATTTGCATAAAGGTGTAAAATTCAGTAACATAATAAAAATTTTCCAATTTGAGTTGAAAACAGGTCTTTATAAATATGCCTGTAACTTTATATTTGAGAAATTTTGGCAACATTTTCGCTTGATAGCATGAGATACCATCTGTTGTCGAATATATGCAAGAAATTAAAAAAACATTATTCAGCTACTTCCCGCTTTTGCCATCATCCGGACATCATTTTGATCTGTTTCCTTCCTTTTCCAAATTTTACAATTTGGACAGTTTATTTCTCTTATAATTGTTTTAAACCGATTGTTCACTAATGGTACATCATTTATTCAATGTATGATGTCTGTCCGCAATTAATGTTTTTAAAAGCCATGAGTTATTTAAGCATGCAGCGAATTTAAAAAACATGAAGCTGTTTGGATTTCGCAATACAATCCAAATAAAGTAATACTTTTAGTAAATACAGCAGAAAATATAAGCACGCCATTTAAAATCATCCGATCAGAACTCAAATCGTCTTTAATCAGACCCTAGTTATAGATTTTGTATTTTAACTGCACAGAATGTATGCATGAAACCTGAAAGCAAATAGAATGAAAATGTGCATTCTTTAAATGCAGGTTTATTAATAATTGGTTCTTTTTCATATAGCAATAATTTGCAGACCATATTTCAATAACTGAGCCTTAATTAAAAGAGTAAGCTGACATTTATATGAGCAAATTTAAGTTTTACTGAATAGTTTGTAGAGACATTAGGTTATTTAGAAGCGGGAGACATAAAAAATGAGCAATGCCCTCTCCGGAATTCAAACCACGGACCTCTCGAATACGCGCCGAGTGTGCTGGCCATTACACCATGAAGGCATTCTAAAAAGGCAGGGAAAATACCTTATAAATTTTACTAGAAAGAAAATGCTTTCAAAATTTCAGTAGCAACTGAAGACTTCAGATACTTGGTACACTAGGGATAAAAGTGCACTTTCGAAAATACTAATAAATTTATTGAAACCTAGATTATCTTTTTTTGTTAAAGCCTGAAACAGCCGTTTTTACTGAAACTGTAGCTTAACTGGGGAGACTAGAATTACAGATTTAAAGAACTTGACAATTGCCACATTCTAGCATAATCCTGTTGATCATTGCTCGATAATCCACTGGCAGTAAACACACTCCTAATTGCCTTTTCGTCAAAATGCCTCTTGTCAATGACATCAGCAATAAAAATATCTTAAATGATCTAGAGTGCATATAGTAAAAGATTCTCTGTTTTTTTAAACCATTTTATTAGCTTTAGAACTTCTAAGAAGTCACATAACTAAGCAAGATGGAAAATAATTATGCTACTACACAAAGCGTCTTTTGAACAGAAGGGTTACAGTGCAGTATTACCTGTAGTATTTTGTGAAACTGCCAGATAAAATCCGAAAGGAATGCCTAAAGTTCCACGTTCTACGTATCGTTTTATGAGCATAAGCATAATGTGCTGTCTCATATAGCAAATGCTGCGACACTGTGTCTGGACAAACCGTAACAATGAATGTGTGTATCCTCTTTTACACATTCAAATTAGGTGCCTACACAATATTTTTACTTTTTTTCTATATTGAAATCCCGCTTATAAGGTTAATGTCTCTTGGAATCTTCGGTTGTTATGTTATGAAGTAAAAGGAGATTTTTTCCGGCATTTGACAGAACCTAACCTACGTACGAGCACGACAAATGGGACGAAACGTTCATAAAAACGAGTTGTATTTGATAACAATCACTTTAACCAAAAGTCATTGTAGCAATGAAATAGAATAAAAGTAAAGCCTACGTATTTAAATTATATATATGTTGACCCCAGCAGCTAGTAACTATCGTTGTTTAGTGCCTTTAGATAATGTGTCACACTGTATATTGTTATAAAGAGTGGACATTTGTGTCGGTATTTCGGAGATTAAGATTTCTTTGAAATGAAAATACTGCAGTGATAAAAAGACTTCCCGAAATAAATAAGTAATCTTACACATTTTCAGACATTTCGGATAAAAAAGCAAGAGATCTGAATATGAGATTTTTTTAAATTTAAAAATCCTTATTATATAGGTGGTAAAACATTAAAAACTATCTGTGTCTTCAGCGTGATATCTACCGGGCAGCTATCTGGCAGCTCCTATTACTAGTTAGACGTGCTAAACTCTTTCACTGCAATACGAATCTCCCAGATACTGACTTCATTAGCTACTACTTAGTGCGCAAAAGTACAATCTGTGATAATTTCTTATATGCATATATGAATTTATCATCCTACCATTGTTCTACATGAAAGAAAATCATAATGGAATTGGAGGTACAGGATAGTAAAAAATTTTCTTTTGAGACAAAATTAAATGCTAAATTGTATTAGTAGGAAACGTTAGATTTAAAACAGAACAAAAAAAGATAAAAAGATAGTGATTCCAACTCTGACATTCCGACTGCTTGCTGGGCTTTTGCCAATTAAAATATGAAGGCATGTGGCAAAGAAGGAAAACATTCCTTAGAAATTCTGTTAAGCAATTTTCTAAATATAATCTTACTTATAATAGGAAGTAGTTATGATAACACATTTTAATACAGAAACGTGTTTTAAATTCAGAATCTTATCAGAAATTACGAGAAATTTGGAGTAACTGAAGTACCAACTGCACTGTAATTATCAAATGACCTTTTTCTTATATTTTACTGCGTTTCACATGCTTTGTAAATGTCACAAAGACAAATAAATCGAGCGTGTTCCTTTATTAATATTTTATACTACTTCTGAAACGGATCAGACGTTCAACTAAAAGAAGTTCAGTAAATAGAGCGCACATTTTAACTCCTGTTAAATAGTTTCCATTCATTTAAACAATACTACCTTTATTCGGCATTAAAGCATCATTATTAGAAATTTCTCTCAATCGTTGCAACAATGCTCCTGTTTGTAACAGAAACCTGTGGACACGTCGCATGTGAATAAATTCCTTTTCTGTATCCAGCAGTGTAAAGAGTGTCACTGCAGTACAATTAATTTTACGCCGAGAAGCTGCTATTTCAGCTGTTTAATAGATATCGAAAACTGGAACGAAATCATCTGCTAGTTTATAATTGTGCCGACTTGCAAGCGTAACTAATTGAAATTCTAATCGCAAGTGCCCTGCTTCGATCTGCAGTGGGTGGCGTAAAACAAAAAGATTTCATTAAAATATCCTGTCACACAGCTTGCGTAAAATCACGCGGCATTTTCTCGATGGCAATCACCACTACTGGTTCTGCTCGCTTATCCTGACATGTCTGGGACGTCACGAGTGGTTGCGGTCTCAGTGAACAATGGCAAACTGACACCTGTACCACGTTCTTCGTGCGTTAGTGAGTACTACCGAATCGGGAGCACTTGTCAAAATGGCGGAACAGTTAACTTAATTAAAAACGAGACATGAGTAATGGTTATTACTCGGCAATTAAGATATTGTTTCGGACTGAAGCTGTCAGTCCTAATTAATTTACCCTCTTTTGGAATTCCAAGTGATTTTTAATTCTTTTCTCAATTAATCCAGAAATAGACGTTTACTGCCTTACAGAAGAGGAAATACATGCTAATACATGATTTTAATTTTTCTTAGAAAGAAAAGGGTTTCTACTTTAGCAAAATTATTATGATATCTCATATTTTCTTCGACGTTGATTGAAATCGACTAAAGGAAACAAGATAACATGGATGTTTGTCTCGCTGGAATATTGTTCTTCATGATAATTTCTTGAAATGAGTGATATTATCCTTCATCTACATCACTGATTCTCAACCACCATGCCGCGGCGTTTTTGTGTGCCGCCGCATTTTAGAAATGTATATAGAAAAATTATAATGGGTTTAATCCTAGTGTACGGTACACATGAGAATTGGAGAAATTCGGTTTTTAAGACGACAATTGTGGGTATCCAAGACGACTTTGGTGCTCTGGAGGAGAGCGTATTTTGGAGCATTTTCGTTATTTTTAGTAACGTAAATTCAAGTATGCAAAGGCTGAAAGAAAATGTATTAAACTCAACAGATAAATTGGTGAGATTCCAAAAACAAATAACTTTATGGAAGAAAACGCTCAGGAAGACAATTCGGAAAAGTTTGAGTCAGTAGCAAAAGATTTTAATAAAACTATTAATAAAATTGCTATTAACCATTTGACAACATTAGAGGAGATAATTCCTCATTCTTTCCCAAATTTAGATATAAAAAAATTGACTGGGTTCGTAATCCATTTGTGATAACGAATATTGCTGTATTTGAATTAACTTTGAATGAAGAGGAAGACATTTCGCTTTCTACTCAAGATTTAATTTTTAAATATACGGTAAAATTAATTAATTTATTTTATTTTAACATTAGATGCGATTATCCCATCACGGCCAAAAAGGCTTTCAAAATATTATTACAATTTTCTAGATCTTATTTGTAGGAATTCGGATTTTAAGTAATAGCCAACATAAGAATGAGTAAAACATCGAGGCTGTTAAATGTAGAAGAAGATATGAGAGTAGCATTGTCATTTTTACGAACCAATATAAATGAAATTATCAAAAAACATCAAGCTCAAATTTCTCATTAAAAGCATTCTTATTATTAACTTATAATTAATCCCTTAATAAACGTACTACTGTTTTTGTAGTACTTATTATTTTATTTTACATTCAAAATTATCATTTATTTATTTATTATTTTGCCCAGTGTATTATAGGTAAGTAAACAACTTACGGCGAATATGTTCAATTATTGCACAGAACTCAGTTTTGTTTAAAACCAAGCCATTAACAATTATCTGATCATTCCTTTCTTAGAAATTTCGAAGGTCCATAGTTTCGCCACTGCGACACCAAACTGTATTTAATTGTAAGTTTTAAAATCAAAATGTATTTTTATTCTTTTTAACAAAAATTTATGTAAACATAATGCGGCAATTAAATTAAATAAATACAAACAAATGCAGTGTATGAGAAACGAAAATACACCCAACGTGATGAAAATACTTGAAACACACTTCAATCATTCTGAAATGATAATTATTTATTTAGTTTTTCATGTTTACTTACTTAATATGTATAATTTTACTATATATATTTACATGTTTCATGTATCTAAAAGAATTTGTACAAAATATTTCCAAAACTTTTAACAGTTGTTTTTCCTTAATTTACTTTTGTAAAATTATAAAAAAGATCTCGAAGAGTTTGCATTTCGCAAGTAATAGTAGTTTTGAAGCATTTTAGATTGCAGAATGGTATGCCATTCGTTATATAACCTCGGAACCATGTCACAGAAATAAATATTGAAGTGTGAATAATCACTCTTCAATGCTAAAATAATTATTACGGGACCATAATGATTATTTCTGATTTTAGACGACTATTCCAGAAAAATAGCTGAAGAAACGTCATACAGAGAAATACATATATAGGTAACAATATTTAAAATTACTGAATGTATTTTCTTACTGCTGTGAGGAGTAGTAAATAATGTCAAGTTAAATTTCTGTTACTCATTCCAATAGCAGAAAATTTGATAGATGTAATAAAATGTTTCGATCCGGGTATGTAAAAATTCAACTTTACCGTCACCGGGATTAATGTTGCAAGCCTTTCAATTTCTAGCAAGAGGTGCTAGCTAGTTACATTGCAAAAGCATGCGTAGATGGAAGGTGATAATTCCTTATATATTCTGCATCTGAAAGAATGATTCGAAGAAGCATAAGATTCTATCGAACAAATCCGTGTGATCATAGGTTACTGTCCATTATATTTCCAATTCAGACGACACTATAGAAATGTATTTAATTTACCTGAGCATAGAGAGGTAACATGAAAATTCAAAGATGCCCTCAAAGAATGCGAAGCATGAGTGTTAAAGCTGCTCTGAACGTGTGAACTAATTCACGGTAATTAAATTACGAGAAAAATTACAGTTAGAGGAGCGTTAATACAGCGGTTGATATATTACTTGATACAGCTACTGACTATTACTATATAATACTTCCTTTCTGTTTACCAACTAAATAACTAGTTGACAAACAGGTTATAAGGTACGTTCTAACTCCTTCCGCCATGCCTTCGTGGTGTAATGGTAGAAAACTCGACGCGTATTCGAGAGGTTTAGGTTCGCGTCCCGACCAGAACATTGCTCATTTTCTAATCTCCTGCTTTAAAATAATCTAATGACATCACAGTGGCGCCCGAACTAAAATGTGGTGGACAATATTTCGTCACCACCAGGATTTGACGATTGGGTACCCCGCTCCCCAGTCGCTCTTAAAAAGGGGGAGTATATATGGTACTTTCTACCTTCTTCCGACATGCCTTCGTGATGTAATGGTAGCACACTCGACGCGTTTTCGAGAGGTCCAGGTTCGAGTCCCGGCGACAGAATTGCTCATTTTCATGCTTACTGCTTCAAAATAACCAAATTACTAATACAGTAGTAATACTTAAGTATCATTATCTTACCCATTAATTTATAAACAAAATGTACTAAATAAACTAATAAATTTGTCTCTGCATTCACTAATAAATTTTCAGTTTCTATAAATATTTTCGTGTATACATTTCATATTATAGACTTTCCAGTTCTGAGCTGTCTGATGTTTAGCAGTTTGTGATATCATGCAGGTATTCATTTCACTTTAAATAGTGTGTATAATGCGGCCTTTCGCCTTTCAGTTATGCATTAAGTAAAGGAAGGCCAAAAACACTTGAAAGAAAACTTTAAGTGTGTTATAAATGAAAACGAAAATGAACAAGCAGTCAGCATAGAAAAACAGAATATTTCGAAAAACATCTCTTAAAAAATAATTTAACATTATAGATTATGATGTTGATTTGCATATACATGACTGTTCACATACACTGACATTTGCAAATACTGTGATAAATAGCACATATTTAATTTTTGTATGTCTGTGTCTATGTAATATAATTTGTACTCTTTTATTTATTTTTTTTTGTGTTTGAGTAAAATGCGCAGACATGCTTTTAATGTTTAATTTTTAAGCATATACATTAATATAAGAGTGTCTTAATCGGAAAGCATTTCAAGTGCACAAGTTAAAGCGTTATACATTATATAGTTATTTTTATACATTCAAAAATCGTTTTCTAGATTTGCAAAGAAGGAAGGTTGCATGACCTGATCATTTTCTGGATTACTTCCAAGATTATTTACCAGATCTCCTGAAGTACTTGAACTTCTTGAGTAGTGATTTTTTAATGTAAGAGCAATTTTACACCACATTAAATTTTTTGTATATAATCTTATAATAGAAAAGATGAAGAAAAAACAAAGTGTACATGGTTCTTGTCAGTTGATTTTACAAGATGCAGGGGAAAACCTTCTCTTCCCTCAACGTGAACGAGCGGCCGAATATTTCTCTTGTTTGTATGTGGTGCGCTTTTTACATCAGGTAAAAATCCATTCTTTATCCATAAATTTGGCGTAATTTATTATTACGTTTGAGGCGTTAATGCTTAACAATGCTTTTACCGAAACATTGTGCACAGTTAACTTTCTGATTAATTTCATAAGCTGATATATTTACTGCTCATTGCTAGGCAACGTTTGAGTTACGTTGTAAAATAAAACAAAGAAAAATTCATTCACTCATCTTCTTTCAACTCATTCTTCTTTCAACTTATTTAATTTCGTTTAATATTATCGCCAAGTCTTCAGATATATATTCAACTTTAAAACTGAACTCTTTCTCTACTTTTTAATTCCTCCATTCTCATTCCCATGCAATTCATACCGCAGCGAGATTACGAAACCGTTTATTGGATTCGTTGGTTTCCGCCGAAAACATCGCGGCCGAAAATATCGCGAAGAAAACAATGCAAGGCGAAAATGTCGTGGAACAGAACATCATGGGAGAAAAGAAAGCAGCGAGAAAACATCGCAGTCGTAAAACATCGCGGAACAAAATGTCGTCGTCGAAAATAAAACTGCTCAAAAACTTTGCAGTTTAAAAACATCGTCGTCGAAAATATTGTGGTAAAGCATCTACAAATCATCGCATGACGATAACATCACATACAATGCGTTTTATAAGTTTTAAAAGCTGTAAATAATAGTTCGCATAATGATTTGGGAGAGTAAAAAGGAAAGAGGGATATTTTTACTTTCATATCTCATATTTTTGAATGAACTAATCAATGTTTTCTGAAAAAGTAATAAGGAAACTTAAGCATTTAAGAATTGGCAATGACTAGAAAATTAATGCAACTTATAGCCCTTAATTAAATTTTAAATTTACTTAGTTAATTAACAAAGGTCATTAATAAATTCATATTTTTTATAAAGTTTTACTCATAATGTTTCATGGAAAATAGAACCTAAAAATGTTTAGAAAAAGGAAGATAAATAACTGCATGAGGTTACATTTATAAAAATTGCTTAGTTGATTATAAAATTAGTTTCTTTCATGTTTGTTAATCTGACATTATTTTGGTGAAAATTGTATCTTGTTTTGTTTCCGTTTATTCTCAAAGTTTCGTTAACACTTCTAGTTAACACTTTTAACTTCCCAATCTTTATGCAAACATGTATTTACAACATTTAACTTCTCAAAACTCATGTGTGCGATGTTATCGTCATGCGATGATTTGTAGGTGCTTTATTTTTTACTACGATATTTTTGTTCCATGATGTTTTAGAACTACGATGTTTTCTCTTTGCTTTCTTTTCTCTCAAGATGTTTTGTACTATGACGTAACCGATTCGTTAGAATGATGATCTTACTAGCGCAATGTAACGTAGAACACAACGACAAACTTCTTAAGTAGACTTTATTTTCGGTACTACAGATATATATTTCTATTTGCATAAATGCTTTAAATGTTGCAGACATTCATGTTTTTACACTTTTAACTCTTCCATCCCACTAATATCAGATAAAAAGACCATTAGGTGGTTCTGACGTGCTTGTATGGGAAGACATTATGATGAACCTACAAGAGGGGCTCCATATTTTTGAGAGAGGTTCACTTACCGGAGATCGTTACCGTGATAAAGTTATCCTCCCTCACCTGCCACATTTCCAGTGTACCACTGATTCTGACTTTGTTTTTATGGAGGACCCTGGACGGCCACACATGACACATGCTGTTTAGGAATTCCTGTAAAGTGAAGATATCCATAGAATGGACCTATCAACAAGCTGCTCTGATTTCAGTGTCATTGAACATGTATGGTATACTTTAGGGAGACGCCTGACGGCACGATCTTACCCTCCGGAAAACAATAGACAGTTGGAACAAATACTTCTTGAACAAAGGGAACTCTTAACCCAAGAACGTTTACCCAAGATTTGTAGATAATCTGAGGCTGAGTATCGACACAGGATGAAATGCAACCGTTGCCGTTAGGGTAGATCATATCCCTTTATATAATGCACTTTGGTTTATTGTCCTGTCTCTTGGCCAAACAGGTTTTGTACCAGGACCATTCTATCAATAATTTGTTTTTTTAAATCTGCCGTACTGTATGCGCCCTTTTCATTTTTGCCTACTGTGCTTTCTTCATCATTTAAGTGGTTCATAGTATCTCTTAAGTATGAATTTCATGTCTCTAGTTGATTTTTTTCGGAATTGTGGCCAAAATCAGAAGTTGATAGGTATTCCACACTAGTGTACACTCTAATGAAGTAGTAGTATTATATGTAGTTACAAATTATATAAGACATTATCTTATAAGGTATTTCTCCCGCCTTCTTCGCATCCTTCGCGGTGTAGTAATCGGCGCGCTCGACTCATACTCGAGAGATCCGTGGTTCGGGTCCCGTCGGCGTCATTGCTCGTTTGTTTACATCTTCTGCTTCCAAATAACTTAGTGATTCTCAAAATGGCGCCCGAACTAAAATGGTGGTGTATGATGATTCTCCACAAACGGGAATTGGCGACTTGGTCCGCTAATCCCCAGTTGCAATTTAAAACGGGGAGTATATAAGGTATTTCTACCGCCTTCTTCGCATGCTTTCGTGGTGTAGTAATCGGCGCGCACGACGCGCATTCTAGAGGTCCGTGGTTCGGGTCCCGGCAAGGGCATTGCTTATTTTTCACATATCCTGCTTCCAAATAACCTAATGACTCTACAATCTTATTTCCATGAAAAGGTATATTTACAATCAGTCATTACTCAAAATTTAAAAACATTTGCTTAGCAACTAATTCTAATGAACGTACATAATCTTATTTTAATCTCATCTTCAAAGCTATCGATTAGCATTAATTGTGCAATCCTTGTAATTCATTCAAATTTTAAACTATCATTTTAACTAAGCGTCATTGTTTAATAACTTAAATCCCATTATGTTTTGATTTCTTACGCTAATAAAAAAATTTCAATACGTGATTTCGTTTGAAATTTGATCCTGTGAACAACAGCTTTAAAATTTTAATCTGCATTAAGATTGTTAAAAAGACATTTCTTGCACTGTTTAAATGTACTTTAAGTTAACGCTATCTTTGCTTGTATAGAATTAAATTTCGAGAATAATACAGTAACGATTGGAATGAATAATATAAATTTTTACACTATGTTTTTATTTCAAACAATGTATTGCATAAACAAGGAGTTTATGTATAGACGCGAGTTACTAAATCCATTCAGTAAACTTTAAGGAGCAATTAGTTTTCCTTTGTATTATGTAAATGGAGCTTTTCTCTGCTGCAACTAGCATTCAATCAGTTTCCCTAATTGTAGAGTCCTTTCGGTATATAATTGAAGAATATAATTGTCTTTATATTCTTCGGTTGTTTGCTCTAAATACTTTAATGGTGGTTTTTTAAACTTCGTCTTTAAATCTATTATTTAGCTAAAAGATTTAAGATTAAGATAAATGCTTGTGAGATGGAAAGGGAAAATATAAACAATACCCTTTTTAAATCTTAAACGTTAAAATAAGTCCATGTAATAATTCTTCGTTTAAGAAATGCAAGTGATTAAATTTAAAATATTATTGAATAAATAATATATATCATTTATCCTTTTGAAGTGTGAAAAAAATATCTAATCTCTTTTTAGTCCAAAACAGCGTTAGCCCAGATGAGCTGTATTTTTCAAAACGGCATTTTGCGTCGATTCACTAAAAGCGTTGAAGCCCTTTTCAAATTGTTGCCGCTAAATATTATATAACTGTATTATATTTAAAGATATTAAATAATGAACAATTTGCATGAATGTATGTATGTTTCTTACATCGTGAAAAATAACGGTAGCTCAAGACATATAATTTTGAATAACGTAGTTCTTCACCCGAACATGGGCATCTGGAAGATAGAATTTTGAATTTATTATTTGTTTTATTATTTATTTCATATTTTGTAAAACTTTAATGAATTTTTTATTAACAAACTGAACGATTTTAAAGAGAATAGTTTGGCAACACTGTAAGAAATAAAAGATTTTTATCTCCAGCGCGTGAGACTGTCTATCGGAAATACTAAAAAAAAATGCTGTTTTTAACTATTTACAGCCTAAAAGGGCGTTAATCTAAAGACTCTTGAAACTTGTATGTGTGTGTAAATGAACTGAAGCTGAAAGCTTTCAGATTTTTATATGCGTTACATTTTTTCCAGTTTTATTTAAAATCAGTATTAACGTAAAATGTTTAGTCTACCTAGTTTTAAATGTAAGTTTGTCATAATATTCTTTCAATTAGAATCTAGTTTGATTTCATACAACTTCTAACAATATTTGCACTTGTCTTTTCTCTGCAAACGAGGCTGCTAGTCCATATGGGAAGTACGCATATCAACTAATTATGCCTTGTTACCGTACAATACAATTATTTGATAATATTTAATAAGTAAACGATAAAAAAGTAAATAGTTTAACAAAGAGTTTACTTCTCTTAAAGTGGAAAACAGGTTGTTTGATAAACTGGATTTTTGGATATCTATAATTCATATAAATGCAGTTCTAAAACATTAGTCAGTGAGGTCCTGGTGAAACTGGAAATCATTGCAAGGCAGTTTTATAGCATCCGAATCCATATTCTCAGGTCCTTAACTATTCGTCTATCTTGTGATGCTCGAAATTCTATCTAGAGTTCTAACACCTCAACTGGATATTCAGTAGGCTGCATTAAAATGTGTTTCCTTAATCTAGTTTAAGATTCTAGACCGTGATATAATTTCAGAACTATAACAAATTTGCATAGGAATATATAAAACTGAATATTCATGAATAAACGTGCATTCATACGTAAATTTGTAAGTTTCTGAAACTTTACATGACGTATACCTAAGGATAATGTATCTGCAAAAGACAGTCTTAAATGAGAAGGCTGTTTAGTATAAATTTAGATTTAATGCTAAAATATTTGCCGTCCAAGCGGAAACACTTTAGTTTCGAAACAGCAATTTTGTGAATGTATGTATTTACGAGGATAAACTAACCATGGAACTCAAAATTAACTTCCGGTAATAATTATATACCTGGATCTAATTGCTAAGAATTCAGGTCTGATTGCAGGAATTCAGAAACTTGCATGGATAATTTTTGTCATAACTTAAACGCGTTGTTGAATATTACAGGTTCAAGGTCTGTGTTTAAATAACCACTCAAGATGGGTATAAAAAATTGTCAGTATATGTAAACAGCTCAAGAAGAAGGTTCATATTGAGTAATTCCTACTTAAGTTGAGTGAAATATCATTAATTTCAAAACCACTCACAGTGTGAATTCTAAAACATAATTCAGCCATACTGTTTGAACAGCTATCTGTCACAGCTGTTTAACAATTCACTGTCAGAGCCGTACTTTCGGAACAGAATTCACAGGGCTTCGAAACTGCTTTTTCCCAAATTTTCTGCAAGGTCGCCAGTTCGGCAAGAATGCCGTACATATTGCCAGCTTATTAACAAAAAGTTTCGTAAAGGCCCTCGAGAAGTGTTTCTACTAACATATCGCGTTAACGTTGAGCTATTTTTACAACTTTGTTGGACTCATAATCGAAATACCTACAATTCTTTACTTAACATAAACACTTATAATAAAATAAACCTGTCTAAAAAATGTGGTCGTAAATTTAATTGCGTGCAAAGCAATCTCTAATACTATTCACTAAAAATCAAAACATAAACAAATAACTTTGTAAAATAATACACAAAAACAAAATACACAAAAACAAAACAATGCATAAAATAAATTTAAATATTTACAGAAATTTATGACAATATTAATCTTTTTAATGTGAAGCAAAGTAGGAAAAATAAAAATGAGAAACTTCCGAGGATCATTCCTCCTTTAATGATTGAGTTTGTTTTCGAATAAATGTTCATACTTATACAAATTTAATGTTAAAGAAATCAGAAAAGCAGACATAGATAGAAGTCATTAAAAATGCATTATTTTTAGCCTTTTAATTACACACACAAGCACGCATGGACTCTTCTTCCTCTTTAAAAATATTTGTGTCTGACAATGATAATATTAGCTTTTCCTTTTTGTATTAATTGTTATGCATTTTTATTTCTTTCAAATTATATCGTTTTAAAGCAATAATTCATAATAATTTATAGTAAGAAACTTTCCATGTACCGTCTCCAAGGAACAGAAATTCAATTTAAAACCATGCATGAAAAACATTTTTAGTCAGTATTTTAATTAGTATTTTAAATTATATACATATATATATATATATATCAAAATAGAAGAGAAGCAAGAGAAACATACCTCAAATAAATCATAAAAGTGAAATAACAACCTGTGTTAGACAACATAACGTGTGCTAAAACTCTGCGCTGCGCCTAACACAGGTTGTTGCTTCACTTTTATTACATATATATATATCTTAAATTTCACTTAACTATTTATATCTTAAAATTCACTTAACTATTTATATGCAAGAAATTGTATTTTTCCATTCTCTGGTATCTTCATTTACTTTCTTTATTTATTTATACTTTGTCTTCCTTTTTCTCAACTATATATTTTATTTACTGTATTTGCAGAAAAGATACTAATATCCTGTCTTATGATGATTTATGATTTACTTTTATAACAAGTATTTTAAATGCCCTCAAACGTTAATTACAGGCAATATAAAAGGACTAATTAGAAGATAATTAGCTTTTCTAGAAATATGTCTTTCTTACTCTTCGATTCAATGAGTCAATGTTCGTAATACTTTAAATTATGTAGGCTCTGGTCTACGCTGTAGACGCCTTTCACTCTATTATTTTTACAGTGTAAAGAATAAACCTGTGAACAGAAAGAGAAGAAATGTGTCTAGATACATATAGAGAAAGACCTATAGACAAAAAGATAAATAAATATCAGGAAATTCTAAGGACTATGGATCTCAAATCTTTTTGAGTTGACAGTAGTGTAGTTAAATATAGAATTATTGATATTACCGTAACACTGATCTATAGTTAAACAATCTTTCGCACTGTCATCAAATGGAAACTTAATAATCTTATGAGGTATTTCTCCCGCCTTCTTAGCATGCCTTCGTGATGTAATGGTCAGGACACTCGGAGCGTATTAGAGAGATTCGAGGTTTGAGTCCCTGCGACAGCATTGCTCATTTCTCATCTCTTCTGCTTCGAAACAAACTAATGACTCTACAGTGGCGCCCGAACTAAAAAACTTGGTAGATGATGATTCTCCACCATCTGGGTCCCATAATCCCCAGCCGCCCTTTAAAAGGGGGATTATATAAGGTATTTCTCCCGCCTTCTTAGCATGCCTTCGTGGTGTAAGGGTCAGCGCGCTCTGCGCGTATTCAAGAGGTCCGAGGTTGAAGTCCCGGCGAGAGAACTGCTCATTTCTCACATCTCTTAAAATAAAAAAAAAATTTAAAAAAAACCTAATGACTCTACGATCCTCTTAGGGTTTTCTAACTATAGTTGTTAAGGTTTCGCAAATTTGAGATAAACATATGAAAATCAGCAAGTTACTGTGTAACCTTCGACTTAATAATTTTTCAAAAACTTACAAATCTGGAGTTTTCTCTAAAGCGTAAATAAAGTTTTAGCAGAAATTAATGAATAAAAATGTATAAACTCGTGAGATATTTTATTGTTTCAAAATGAAAGAAAGAGGAAGTCTTTTCAGAAGAGTCTTTTTGTCAACTGTTTTACAGGTGAAAACAAAACCATCGAATATTTTGAAAGATTTCAGTCTTTCCTTCAAGGTGGTCTCAGATAGTTCTGTTTGGATTGGTTTGCTCATCGCAACATAGTCACACAATATTCATATCTGTTTTTAAAAAATGAGGTATTTAAGAAAATGTGATGCCTATGTCTCATCCTTCTACACCGGGTAGTTCATTCAAAATTTATGTTGTTCCACTGAAAGAAATTGATTTTATAACGATTTAGGAATTACCAGGAAAATTCTTAGCATTAGCGCTGTACTGAAATTTAATTTCTTCATGAGGAGTAAATTTTTTAGATAATGTTTTTCAACCCAAAACAGCGTTAAACCAAATGGGCTAATAGTCTCGAAACGGAATTTTGCGTAGTCCGTTATAAACAGCACTACCAAGCTTCAAATTGCTGCCATCAAATATTATCGCCCTGTATTATTATTATAGAAATTAAATAATGAAGAATCTGCATGTATGTATATTCCTTTCACTGCGAAAAATCTGGTACCTAGGGCTATTTAATTTTGAATAACGTAGTCATCCACTCTAATATGGGCATCTGGGAAACCAAATTTTATTATTTATTAACTTTAATGAATTTTTGATTAAAAAATCCAATGATTTGAAAACGAGCAGTGGCAACACTTTGGAAAAAAAACTTTCATCTCCAGGGCTCGAGAATGTTACCATTATGAAAAATGTAAGATATCTTATGTTTCAGTTTTAATTACCTAGCTCGGCTCTTTCAAAGTAATGTGTTGTCGTGGCCAAAAATAAAATACTTTTTATCTTCCACGTGCCAGCATGTTGCCATTCGGTAACGACTAAAGCGCTTTCGAATTTAATCTGCAAGTTATTGAGTAATAAACTAAACAATTTATAACTAATACACACGGATCTTAAGGATATTTTCCCTACTTTTCATATTTTTTAATGTGATTGACTTAAATAAACGTGTATTAAAAGCGTGAAATGTCTAATAAGAAATATTGAATATTTTTATGAAATTACACTATTTGGACTCATTTAAAACATATACTTCTTCCTTTTTATGATAACTATTTTAAGCGGATAAAGTTAACTCATAAATTTAGCTACTAAATGTAAAAATAAGAAATTTTTGTTAGCCATCTTGCTAAGAAAACTGAATATTGATATGATAAACTGCCAAAAGACTGAAACAAATAGAAACATTTATGGCAACATGGAACACTCCATTGGGAATTCTAAACATATGCTACTACGCGGCTTATAAAACTTTATGATTTTGTTGTTAAACTGTCTATGGCGTAAGTTCAAAGAAGAAAACGATGCTTTAATAAAGCTAAAAAGACAAAAAAAATACTAAGAGTGAGTGCAAGAGCAGATTGGTAGGAGAGTTTGAACTCAGCGAGAGCGTAAATATCTTAACAAATGCTTTTCTGCTGCCATTTAAGATTTTTATTTTATTGAATATTTTATTTATTTTCTTTGATAGAAGTAACCCTAGGTTCTTTCCTTAGTAATATATACAATTTTTTCTTACAATCTGTAGATAAAGAACTACTTTTAAAACTTTATATTATAATATTCAAACCTATCAGATTCAACCTTGTTCTTCATACACTTCTTTCAAGAATTACCTTGAATATTACCATTATATTACGTTCTCATACCATAATGCATTAAAATATGACTAAACAAAACGTATTTCAAGTGCCCTCATTGCACAAATTAAACCATAAATTAAAAATCTTTCATGATTTCTCCGCGTTTGTATTTTGAGCCTAAAGACCTAGCAACTGTGATTATTAATCATCATATCATACTGAAAGGAATAAAATTTGTAAAATAGCTTTATATACTGTTTCATAAGTAAAAGCATCGAACAGCTCCTTTTGAAACTCTAAAACCATTTTCTGTCTAAGGTTCAAGAATACCAAGCAATGCATTCAATGGTAATTTGTCCCTGTTAAATATTACTTTCCATTGCGTCAAGTTTAAAAGTAAAAAAACGAATTCTTTTAAGATTTTTTTTTCAATTACTTTTTTAACGACCAGCAATTAAAAGCTCTTTCCTAAGTATTTTCTATTATTTCTTCAAAGTTTTGGAAAGTTTTGGAATTTTTCATAATTATTTCAACTAACTTCTCACTCTAATTGGAACTTGATTTTTGAAAAGGAACAAAGAAATAAAAAGTGAATGACCTTTCTCGAGTATTTAATTTTCTAGAAATTTTGCATTAACAACTTTAATTCTTACATGCCACTCGGAAGAAATTCAGATTTGTTTTCAATAATTATTACGTGTTTTTCTAAGAAGATTATTAGTAGTAAAGGTATTTTTTATTGCAATGTTTTTTAGTCCGAAAATTTCTAAAAAATAATTCCATGTGCGAGAATATCAAAATGAATTATCTTCACTGGATTAACATTGTTAGCAGTTTTGATAAATTCGTTGCATTTTTTTGAAGACTTTAAAAACAAATTTTGAAACAGATGTAATACATTTCCCTCCTAAATATTCACTTCAATTTTTTCCAGAACAATTGTTGTTTTACCATAAACATCTATGTTTTTGCACTTATTAACAATAATGGGTAATATTTCCGAAATTTGCAGCCATTGGAATGATCTAATAATCAACACATCACTTAATGAACTGATTTACTGAGAGCTGCTGTTTTTCCTTACCTCATTTTATTAGGAATTTTTTTTTTTCATTCCTCTGTTCATGCTTTCGTGCTGTAAGGAGTTGCTGGGTACAGTTAACAACTCACTATATATGATCCTAGTTCTGGAGAAGTCAAAGTTAATTTATTAAGATCTCTGAGTTAGAGAAAGCTAATTCTTACAGTTTCTATATTGCTAACGCAGAGACACTTATAGTCAACAATTTATTTATGAACTTAAAATTTTACATGATAAACAGTGTATTTTAGAGTCTGGATGAAATAATAAATAGCTCTTAGTAAAAATACGGATTAATAGTACAGCATTCGCAGCTGTTACTGCCTTTTAATTTTGCCTTTCCTTAATACAGGAAAGATGTACTGCTTTCGATGCAAATATTATGTAGTGATAGTGAGTTATCTGTAAATGATCATGATCTAGAGTCCCCACAGCATTTTTCGCACTTTTCACAATGATATTTGTCTATATGTCTGTTTATATAGTGAGTTATCTGTAAAGGATCATGATCTAGAGTCCCCACAGCATTTTTTACTTTTCACAATTTTCTATATGTCTGTTTATATAGTGAGTTATCTGTAAATGATCGTGATCTAGAGTCCCCACAGAATTTTTTACACTTTTCACAATGATATTTGTCTATATGTCTGTTTATATTGTGAGTTATCTGTAAAGGATCACGATCTAGAGTCCCCACAGCATTTTTTACACTTTTCACAATGATATTTGTCTATATGCCTGTTTATATAGTGAGTTATCTGTTTATCTAGAGTCCACACTGCATTTTTTACTGTTTTCACAATGATATTTGTCTATATGTCTGTTGATATAGAGAGTTATCTGTAAATGATCATGCTCTAGATTCCCCACAACATTTTTTACACTTTTCACAATGATATTTGTCTATATGCCTGTTTATATAGTGAGTTATCTGTAAAGGATCATGATCTAGAGTCCCCACAGCATGTTTTACTCTTTTCACAATGATATTTGCCTGTATGTCAGTATGTGATAATTATTTCGTCCAAAATAACTCTTATATCAAACTTCCGAAAATTTCTATTTTCGATATTTAAGTTTTTGGCATTCATATAACGATTTAATTTCAAGACAGATCTAGGTAATACTCGATAACCGGGAGTAGTAATGTACTTGAAATCGTAACAGATTTTATTGGACGACCGGATATGGTACTTTACTTGAAGCTCATAACAATTTTTGATAAAGAATCTGTATAAAACGTAATCCGAAATTTTTCAGTTTTATTATTTAAGACTTTTATACCTATGCCAAATACAAATCAAATTTTAGCTAAACTTGACAAGCCAAATGTCTTACTTTACTTGAAGATCTGAACAGATTTTCGTGAACAAATATAGTATGATATAATTCAAAACTTCTCAGATTTGGTACTTAAAACTTCACATGCATAGACAATTATAACTGAGATTAGATTTTGACTATATATGATAAACTGAAAGCAGCACTTTACTTGGAAATGTTAACAGTTTTTCGTGGAAAAATGCAGATAAACTCTAATTAGAGTTTTAATCTAATGTAATGCAGCCCATATTAGAGTTATTTCTGTTACATCTAGACTTGATATTTGCTTATACCAAGCAACAGACGAGAATGATTTTTACAACCTCGTTTATTTGCAGAATTACAAAATTTTTGTAACGTAGGTATTGTACAAAAAAATTCACTTGTTACTCTCCTGCATTGTTGATGACGGCAAGGTACAAGAGCAGATAGCAAATAAATTTGAAAACACCTACCTCCTTTAATTCTTCCCGATCCCCAAACACTAGTGCTATTCACGATACAGTTGCAATTATAAAAACTAAGGAACGTTGTTTATTGATAACTAAACATCTTGGGGATATACCCGCAAATCAAAATGAATTTGATTTGCTGATAGTGTGGAAAGAAGCCCGAAGAAAACTGAGTTACTGCATTCCTATTGAAATTTCAACCTGCGGATTCCTTTCGATTTATATATATTATAAGCATTTAATTTTCTTTAGTTGAAAACAAATTAAATTATATGTTATTTATCTGGCTAACAAAATACAGTTTTTAATAAAACAAATAAAGCAGCAGACTTTTGATTATATTCATATAAATTTACAAATTTAGTTTTTACATATGACTAATTGCACCTAATAAAATATAAAGCCAAATTTCGTATTTATTAGAAAACAAATTATATTGTGTTCGTAAATGATCAACCAAAAGGGATAAATTACTTAAAGCTCGTTGCTACTTAAAACATGGATTGTCGGGCGATTATGTGCTAGCCTCTAAAGACTTTACTAAACTTATTTTGGAGACGCCCTTTATTTTATGCAAAGTTTGTTTCGCTTTGAGTTCCGTTTGAAAGGCTTATATTAATAAACATTTCCATTAACCATAATACTTTTAAGACTTATTTTTTGCTTTGACAAAAAGCAGCATAAAGCAAAAATATCCTGAAGTATAATTCTGAAAACGTATTTGGATTTAAAGAACATCTGGCAAGCGTTTTGATTGCGTGCGAAGAAACTGTATGCTTGCAAAAAAAAGACGTTAAGTGTTCAAGTGTAAACACATATCCACAGCAGATGAATTTCAACATTAAGTTACACAGACACACAAAACTGTATACATCAGTCACATATTTGGCTGCTGAAATCGGCGAAGGAAGAATTTAGAGATAATTATCTGCATCTGAAGTCTATATTCAAACGCTTAAATTTCCATTACATTTAACTTAACCGGAAACAATAGCACCACTACCAGCATCTTCTATTTGATCATCAGTAGCAGTAAACAACTAAATTCTAGTGCGTTTCGTAGTTTTCTGAATCTGGGTAAATAAAATGCACATATTAGGGTAAACAAAAAAAAAAAAAAAAAATGAAAAAAAAAAAAAAAAAAAAAAAAAAAACGTTTCTCTTATTTTTTTTATCGCTATACGCTAGAAAGTTGCTATTGTTCAGCTATGCAAAGTGAAATAAAAAGTTTTCATATAAAAATATTTTCCGTTCGTGGAGGGCACTCAAAATTTGGAAAAAATGGCGAAATTTGTTATTTTTCGTCAATTTTTAATAACTATTATACTAAAAATATAAATTAGAAGCAATAATTGATCACTCAAGGACTGTCGCAATAGCAATACTATGGACTGCTTTTTAAAACTTATTATTAAGTTTCAAAAACTTATTATTATTATTGTTTTTATTATCATTCATAAATTAATTATACAACAGTTAAACATTTATGACTATACATAAATAATTCCGAGTCATTCATAAAATTTCTCAATATCATATGTCGATATTGAGAAGTCTGATTAATAAACGTTAAGGTTGAACAAAATAAAAAAAATATTTATAATAATTTTTATTATTTCAATTATTAATATTTTCTCAATCTTTCACCTTTGTGATGGAGCTATTTATAAGTCACTTTGAACTCGTATACAAACAAACACACTCTAGTAGTTACAAAATTGGAATAATAATAATGCGCATTATTATTGTGATTGTTATATCATCAATATCATACCATTTTGTAACGTTAAAGAATTCAGATATATTCCACATACGGAAACATGATGTAAAATTAATTCTTCTTTCAAGGTTTTCTCCCTATTTCTATTCATACTGCAATGCAAAAACGGAAGTTTTAGCGAGAACTATTAGCGACCGAATAAAAATAGAAACATGGACTCGATAAAACATCTGTAAGAAATGACATTCGACCTTTTCTGAACGGCAGTTCTACCGCCTTACCGGAACTGTCGTGCCAGACGAACGTAAATCGCAATTTTCTTCCTTTGAAGAAGCAAAGTGACGTAAATAACACCGCAAAGAAGGTTATTCAGGTCAAAAAACAGACAACGCCCGTTTACGAGTTCTCAAGAAAGAACACATGCTACTTATTCTACACAATATCTTCTTTTTCAAACCTTTTTGGTGTCCTTTTTTTTGGCTCTGCTAACAGAAGGATACATGCTTTCTTCTAAGTTTAAGGGTCTCTGAAAAACGAATTTAAGTCTACATATTGGTCCACAATATAATCATAAAATATGAAAAAAAATGTAATTCTTGATCTGGTCAATAATCTCTTAGACATTTTTATTCACCGAGAACATCAGCATGTATAAAATTAGGCAAAGCAACAGCCTTCTGCTTGCGTACGTTTTAAAAAGACTCTATCAATTTCGAGGGCAAGTCCCGTATCATCAAGGTAAAATAAATTCTGCAAAGAAGATAGCTGTAGTTACGTCAGAAGCCAAGTATTAAAACCAACAGGGAAGCAGCGTCGTTTGTCCGCAGAAAAAGTAATGAAATATTAGACATTAAGTTAACAGTATTTGAAAGTGTTAGAAAGAAATGGAAAATAATCAAATTCGAAAACTTTGTAGAGAAATTTCAAAATTTCGTCAAATTTGAGACTGTTTGGCGACATTTTGGTCAGGTCTCTGTATAACTATAATTGATACCGTAACTGAATAAGTGAAATTGATCCCTTATATGTTACTGTAAACGTATATGCCTTTCAGCAATTTCGAGAAATTGGAGGTATTAGAAATTTCTTGGAAGCCGGTGGAAAACTATATAAGGCAGCTTTATTCCATGTTTGGAAAATTTTCAGATTTCGATTTAGTAAAACGAGACTTATCTATTTAGCTATCATCAGACCAGTTATGACGTACACTTCGACAGTATGAGCTACAACTACTGATTCTGACTTGAAAAAACTACAAATTGTGCAAAATAGATTCCTGAGAATTATCACAAACTCTCATTTATGTGTCCGAAATAAATTCCTACAGGAAGACCTACGGATTGAAACTATAAATAATTTTTTTCACGAAGTCAACAAGCTCTTCTTCACTAAAGCACAGGATTGTGGCCAACTAGGTTACTTCTATATCTTCACTTATGGAATTATAAAAGAAGATAATTATCTCAGGCGTTACGCTACTTGCCTACTAAGTGCTAATCAAAATTTTCCAGCCTAATCACCCTAATTGTGTTTCTAATTACTGCCTAATTTTACAAACACGACGGACTTCTTTGGTCTTGGATAACTTTAGCAGCAAATTAAAGAGCCACGACCTGGTTGGGTGACTACATCACGTAACTTTTCCTTCATGGATTTCGCACCATGCGGATTATTACACAATTGTGTGAGATGTAAACATACATATATGTGCTTTGCTCTCTTCATCTACTGAATTATGTGCTTTTACTTTCGTTACTGTAACTTTTATTTCCACGAAGGCCTGCCTGAGTTTAACTCAGTTCTTAAGCAGCACTAGCTAGAGTTACTACTTGGGTAAGGTGACCTCTCATGTGACCCACATGACCAGCAATCTTTTATATTGCACGCTTGTAGATTACTACTGAACTATGTGCTGTAAATATGTATACTCAAGAAATTTTTGCAATTTATTTCCCTGATATACCATGTTAATTGTTTTAAAATTAGTAGGACTGCATATGCTTTTCATTCTTATTGCTAAGAAGAAAGTGGTCAATGCATCACGTGACTTCTCAATCTCAACATTTGTGATTTGTTACCTTGTCCGCACTGGACTTTGAATACTGAATTCTCATTTTTATTTATGTGCTATATTTAATTACTAATTTTGTTTTGTTTTATCTTTTATTTGTACGAATTTGTAACTTTCAGCCCAAGTATCTGAAATGCTACTCATCCAGCTGCGATGTCGACAGCTGCAATTGTGACAAAGTGGTCACGCCCCTCTAACATCCTCCATTCTGTCCTTCTGGACCTACTGTTCGGTAATCATTTTACTTGAAGCTTTATTCTAAGGCACCTTAAGATAGACGAAACGCAGCACGAAATCTTCGTGCTAATCACGGCATACAGCGAGAGTTGAAGCAATTCTCAGTCAGAAAGATGCTGTATTGTGGGAAAGCTAATAGAAGTGGCCTCTGCCGCAAGAAACCAGAAGATAAAACATCGTGCATTTTCTGCAACGAAGAACATATAAGCAGCTATCGCAGCTGTAAAGGTTTTCAAGAAGCAAAACTTCAAGCAAAACGTTTCAAAGAAGAAACTGTCGGGAAAACCAGCAGCGTCTATGTTATACAGAAGTCTTTCCTGCGCTGAAATATACAGATGAAGCTCTTGAGAAAATTCAGCAGAAACCTCTGTATATTGAAAATTTAAGAACAAATTCAAGCGCACCGTCGAGTAGAATTAAAAATGCTCTGCAGTGGTTGTAAGACGAAAAAAATCAAAACAAACATTTATGAAACAATGTTTTATTCATCGCTAAAATAAAAAAGTAAAATCTCCAGTTGATAAACTAAAAGCAGGTTTTTCAAGCAGCTCTGATGGTAATACAATTCGCCGAAAGGGAGGAACAGATTATTCAGAAACGCAGGGCATTGGAATGGCGCGCAGACGTAGAACGACGGAGCCTGAGTTTGCGAGTTCGGATCCGAGTTTTGCTTTAAGGAGTTTTTGCTTCGGTATGAAACTTTTGTCATCATTCTTACATCTCTAAACACCTAATTTTGTCATTTAGAACTATTTGTTACCTGCGGGTGAAAGGTGCGAGTGCACCATATTTTCTAACAACCGTGAGTGGCCTTGAGTGAACCGTGAGTGGCACTAGGTAGATTTATTGGTAAAACTTATTAGTTTTTGAGGCCCAAAGCAAAAGATGATCCCAGACCTTAATTCTCGGTTTTTAGTTCAGAGATGATATAGGAGTACTGAGAGATCTCGGCACGAACTTCGCTCTTTAGATATGCTTTGCATAGCGTTGGGTTTAAGGTTACTACTGATTGTGCTCTGTCATACTGAGAAGAGCAGTTTTTATGGAAAGTTCCAGAACTTCTGTGGAAGGGGAAAATTAAATTATTTCCTTTGGGAAAAACAAATTTTATCAAGCTATCATCGTTTATGTTCGCATTCAATCCATTAGGAACCCGTACGTAAGCAATGATATTGTACATCTTAAATATTCTTATTAAAATTTAAAAAAATCAGAGAACTAGGCATTATGCTCTGTTCATTTAAAGCTTATCTATTCAGAGTGCAAAAATTATATATCTCAGATACTTCAGCCTCATATATTCACATATCGACAGCTGTTTTGTAAATCACCAAAAAAAAAAAAAAAAAAAAAAAAAAAAAGATTTTCAAATACTTTTAAAAAAAAAAAAAAAAAAAAAAAAAAAAAAAAAAAAGATTAGCTTTCACTATACATTTCTTAAAAATATATCATAATGTGTAAATTAAATTAGGATTCTTCGTTTTACAGGTAAATTAAATAAACAGTAACCTACTTAACGGACTTTCATCCGTTGTTAATGGGGTTAACAAGCATTTATTTTGAATAAATTAATTAGCTGTGTAATCGAAAACTTATCAAATAGAACTGCAAGTTGTTTATGATTAATTAATTAAAATGTAACCAGATCCAACATTTAAGCGCAAAAACTTTTTATGAATGAAGGATTATTTACATAGTGCTGATATTCATTAATTAATTAATGCAAAACCTCAATTAATTTATGTTTGTTAGGAATGCCTTTCCTTGTCTGTGATTAACTGACTAAATCTAATGACTAATCTTAATGACTTCGCTACCAAAACGTTTTCTTTAACTTTCCCCTCAGATTGGAACCATAATAATACGATGATGAACTGCTGTTTTATTTTCTTTTTCCAACATTCATATCAGATTTCGCTTATCTAAAAGAATTTGATAATTAAAACCATTTGAATTCTGTTGCTAGTGTATTGTAAGACGGAACAAATGCTATATTTTTAGAAGTATTTGAAGCTAATATTACGTATTAAAGAACAACAGTACACTGCTGTAAACATTTGATATTTTAGTAAAGTTAGACACCTGATTTCTAATTAAAAATTTTAATGCAGCAGAATTAACATGGATGTAATTAAATATTCGGAAATTCCGCAAAACAGAGTTAAATTGTTTCTGAAAACAGATAGGTTTTTATTACAATTACCTTGGAGTAGTTTTATTTACTCTATTTTATTTCAATAAAGATTAAGTTACTAAAAATTGCCTTATTTCAGTAAAGTATAAAGCACTGTTTTTATGACAGATATAATAGCTAAATTCAGTATTTTATTTTATTTGTCGCATTCGATTAAAAATCTAACTTGAGTTTTTCATGTCTCGAAAACGCAATTTAGTATATTTATTAGATTTATATATATCAATGTTCTAACATGGGTATTCTGATACAAAATCGGAATTTTTCTGAAATAACATACCGACTATTTCCATATTTCGTTTCTGCCACTCAAATAATGCCAAAATGCCAGGTTCTGTAAAAATCACACCAGTAGTTTTAAAAAATTAGCTCCCGAAATTTTTCTCCTAAACGTTAATTGAATTTGGTGTATATTTATTAATATCACATTTTTATTAAACCTACTTGATATCTTCTTTCATAATTCGAAATTTAGGTTCAATTAAAATAAAATTCGCAGATTATTTTCTGAAAAGTTTTTTTTAAATTTGCATTTTTTAGTAATTTAAAAAAAATTCGAAAAAAAGTGTTTTAAGTTATAACATATAAAATTTTTATCATCACCTAAAAGTAGAGTAGATATATTTCCAGGCATACCTGCAAAACATTAGAACTTTTTATTCAAAATTTCGAAAGATATAGGTCAGTTTATATATTATTGGCGGGTTTTGAAATATGGCGTATTTGTATCAGCGATTCGTAATAACGCCAAGTATGGTTCACGGTTACCCGGTGCTTTGTTGAAATTAATTGAAAGAATGTATGATGCATCTGTTTTTCAGCTTGTACACAGTGAAAGGGAAAAGAAAATAAGATACAACAAGTTAAGAATTTCGAAAAATTAATTATGCTTGGGGTAAACAGAGAAAGTGTGCAAGATACTTTTTTTGTAATTTCTCTGTAAGTGTCTCATGAAATGTTTTTTCAAAATTTAGTATTTAGGCACAATCTGAGTTGTAGAATCGAAATATGAAAAACAAATAAGTATGTCATATCAAGGAACGTCCGATTTTCTGTCAAAATATATATACTTGGCATTGTTAAATCAAAGCTAAATATAAATCTAATATATATCGTAAGTCGTGCTTTCGAGGCATGAAAAAGGTAAGTTAAATTTCGTCATTCGGCCCAATAGAACAGAAGCTATAGCACTGCCACTCTTTTTTGTGTCGAAACTGCATGTACACCAGAGAGTACGTAAAATAAAGTACATGATGTATATCAAAGTATAACAAAATTATAATGTAATTTTTATATAAGTAAAAGAATAAAATAAAAATTTCAACACTATGTCATTTTTTTAAACTATATTTTATTTAAATCAATGATAAAAAAGAAGAAAAAAAGTTTAAAGAAATTTAAATAAATTAATAACCTTAAATTTATTTAGTTAAATAGACCAGCAAATAATGCGATTGTTCCTGATATCTGGAATTGGTGTATTTGGAATTCTACAAAAACAAAAAAGTGAATTTAAATCAAAAGTAGACTTAGATGAATAACAAATTGAGTATAGATAATAAATGCTATTATGCATTTAGATTTATTTCAGCACAAACGCTTTTACTCTATTGCTTTCTTCAGCTGAATCTAAATGAAAGGATTCTATTACATTATCATATGATCATATAACCTAAGGTTATCATTTGCAGAAAGTCGGAAAATTTTTGAGAATTTGTTATTAATGTGTTGCCTAACAAAACCATCCTCTATAATGAATGGAAAGATAAAATTAATGAAGAGGTTCAAAATAATGAGTGCCATCCAAAGGTGCAAAATTGAATCAAAGCAAGAGTTCACCTCTATGTAGATTAATGTGAAACGCGGGTTACAATTCAAGTCATTGATTAACTTATTAATGTGAAAAGTCTCAAAGAAATTTCATGTACAAGCTGAGAAAATATTTAGATGATTTTGGAACAAACGAAACTGAATTTGTTGTTTGTTTGCAGAGAAATAATATTACGCAATAGTCAGCTTATTTTCTTTTTCGAACATAAGTTTATGTTCATTCAGGCAAAACTGTAAAGTGCATTTGGTTTCCCCAATACATATAAAGTTTCACTGGCGAAGAATGTTGCAAATACTTTACATTCCATATCAGTAATAGGCATTTAAGAATCGAAATGTATGCAGTTTCGAATTTTATACATAAACAGATGATAGAAGATACTTGTACATAGATACTACATACATGATACTTTATATCATCTACTTGATGATAGATAGATGATATTTTGTACACAGATAAATTAAATTTATTTTATTTATCTGGAAACTTGTTTATAGTAACCACATTTTTATAACAGACAACAGGAAAGAAATAAATAACGACAGAAATATTGATTGAAGTAGTGTTTTTCCTTAAAAGAAGAGGTAACATTTTTAATCGCTTGTTCAATAATCTGAGATGAAAAGTCTCCAGCAGCTGCGACGGCTCTCAATTGAGTTATTGATTAAAGATTGAATTAGAGGAGCAAACAAGAATAACACGGTAAACAAATGTTTCGAAAGCGGTCAACTTTGTTTAGTAGAATGACGTAAAATAGCGCTATGTGGGAGAAAGGTTGACAAAGTTTTGCGATATACATGTAGAAAGTACGAGATGTACGTAAACGGTTTCCGATACATATATACAGAACTTGAGATGTATCAAATGAGTGGTGTATGTTTAGATATGTGAAGAATATCATCCTAAGAGAATTAAGGGATTTTACAGATATTTTCTGAAAAGACTTTCTTGCTATTTTTATTACGCATGAAGGAAACACCATAAAAATATTTTGTTTTTCTTCAAAGAACTGAACCCGAAAATGCACCGGACATTAAGGGATTGACAAGCAGCTCGTTTGCTTCGCCTTATTTGAAGTTCAAGTAAAGAAAAAAGCTCAACTGATACTCATTTTCTTTGCTGTTCTTCACTTGTGGTTTTTTATAGTTATATAACATTTTATGTTTTCAGAAAATTTCTTGAAGACTTTAGGCTTTATAAAATCTTCAGCTTTTTTTCTGAATGCCAATACTTGATTGAATCATTAGAATTCACTTACATAATATATGTTTTACAAATTGCTTCCTAGTTTACAATCTGTGTGACAGATAAATTGCAATGATCTTCAAAAATGTATCTACTTCCTTAGCATTGACTGAAATAATTATTAAGTAATGATAAAAAGTAATTTTTAATATTTAAGAAGGCTCTAATGCGGCTCCATTTATTCCATTGACTAACCTCAATGTTATATGAAAATACAATTATGACATAAATTAAGTCAATAAAGTTAGAAATAAAACTTTTAACATAAATCTATTCAGTGGATGAAGACTATGTACTTTTCTTCGAAAATTCTCTTCGCCAAAATATGATATATTTATACAGATACTGATAGCCCATGAAGTGGCCTTTTAATCATTTGAATTGTGTCATTTATTTCTTAGCATTTTATGATAAAGTATAATTTTTGTTATTGTAATTAACAATGGCATTTCTTCTCAAAGGTGAAATATTTTATTATTGATTTTGTTGCCCCTAAGAAATACAGAAGTATTACTTATTTATCTTTTCAAACAAACTTCTGCTGTAACTTGACACATATTAAATATGGTATGTAATTGACAATGACAAATCGATAGCAGATGTCACCCTTTTTATTTTCGTCTTATTATTTATAGCACCTCGAAAGAGACTAAACATTTTCCACGGTAAAATAAAAGTCCTTGGACAGGATCATGCCTCGCAAACTGAGGAAAGGATAAAAAAAATTTACAAGCAATCAGGTTAGCAAGTACTACTAATCTTTGTTCCAAGTGCCCTTACAGACTACGGGTTCCGAGTATTAACATTTGGCAAAACATAAGAATTTTGATTATTTTTATCAAATTTTCCAGACTATTAGGGAATGTTCCAATTAGCATCTGAAAACTTACAAATGCATTTCATGATAATTTAAATTTTTGTTTTAGCTTACAATACAATAATGTATTTAAGCGATAAAAGATAAAATTCACTTCATTTAGAAATATCTGTATGAGAATTTTATGAGCCTTTGCAATTTTAAATTAATTCATAAAATATTTTAATAGTGTTAGATACGTTTCATAGTTAAAACAGAAAGTTTTCTTCTAATTTTATATTTTGCATTTATTTAGTTTTTATAATAAATTCGTAACAGCTTTGTTTTCCTAAATTTTTAATGAAAAATACATTTTTAATCTGCAGATTTCTATTCTGAAATTTTCAAATTGCAATTTGTTTTTAACTTCTCTTCTTGACAAAAACACTTTCGTAATAACTCATTAAACTACAATTTTATTCCATAAAATGAAATTGAAAAAAATCGTCTGGTCTTACGTCCTCACTTTCCTGCTTCTTTTCAATATTTAGAAGCCACATAATTATTTTTAAATGCAAATAGGTATCGCAAAATAAAGTAAATTATCACGTATTAAAGCTAAAAGCAACAACATATTATCAAAAGAAATACCACACATTTCATTTTTTTAATGAAAGCGCCTCAGCTAATTTTGAAAATTCAAGAATTTCTTTGCATTTATTTTCCCTTAATTGCTGTTTATAAACCTTAATAGCGTCAAATGCGAAGCTGAAAATGTTTGAGATGAAATTCGCTGCAATTCTAGCATCTACAAACAATAAAACATTTTCCGGCTCTCCAAGTCTTTCGCTCGAGCACTAAATGTAAACATAGACAAAAGTCTAAATTGAGAGTTTTCGTTCTTTAACACGATTATAATTGTATTCTATGCGTTTATTTATTTTTACAAAGAAGCTCTTTGATGGCAATCGCGACGGAAAATGTTTAGCAAGAAACAGCTAATTAAATATCCAAATATCACAAATCTCGCTTTGGGATATTTGTTGTACAGACACTTGAGCAAAATAATTGGAGGCTCACTGAAATATAAAAGTGTCCTATTTTCTAGTTTTGTAATTAGTGACAGGCGATGTGAATTATCTCTAAATTATAATGTTTACCATTACGATATATGTTTCAGAAATGTTTCATTTGCGATTTGCTTTTAGAATTAAATTTTCATTGCATGTATAACTTCAGCAACATTTCAGTTGAAAGGAGAGCTGGAGAAGTAAATAAATTAAGGAAATTATATGCAAAAACATAGAAAATTTTAGGCATTTTAATTTAACGAATAATACAAATGCAAAATAGACAGTCATAGTTTAAAAGAAATTAAAAAATAATATGAAACCTTCCAGATTTCATATTACGCTCAAAGAGTTTTTTTAACGTTTTGTGTGTTCCCCTTATTTATTTAGTATGATGTTCTTATGTTCTTATGTTATTATGTTCTTCGCACTTGTACCATAAAATTCAATTCAACAGCAATATCTCAAAATAATTTTAAAATGAGCGTTTCTTAGAATTTCCGATACAGAGTCTCACGCGCTGGTGGTTTTTTTCCCTGCAGTGTTGCCATCGCTCGCTTTAAAATCGTTTAGTTTTTTTAATCAAAAATTCGTTGAAGTGTTGCAAAATATGAAATGGATAATAAAATAAATTTCAAATTCAAATTAGGGCTTCCACATGCCCATATTCTATGGAAGATTACGTTATTCAAAATTGGATGGTTCTAGGTACAGTTGTTTTATCACAATGCCAGAAACATACACGTATTTATGCAGATCCTTCATTATTTAACTTCTTTAAATATAACACAGGGCTATAATATTTGGTGGCAGCAATTTGAAAAGTGAAACGGACATTTAAAGTTTTCAACGCAAAATGCCAAAACGAAGTTAATAGCCTTCTGAGCTAACGCTCTTTGGGGTAATAAAATATGAAATTTAGGAATGTCGTAGTAGAAATCGATTACAATTTTTAATTAGTTCACAATGCTTTCGTTTGGGAATATGTTTGAAAAAATATTTAAATTCGTTTTGTTTCGATTTTGGCAAAATCTGTTTAGATATATAACTGTTTTAATGGAGCTAAGTTTTATAGTAGCTTATTACAGTAATAAAAACGCATTAGGTATTTATTATAAGTATACGTTTGTTAGATATTTATTATAAGTATAAAAATTACTCATAGACTAAGTAATTTATAATTTCTTTAAATATTTTTGATATTTCAAACATATTTGCTTTTCTTTAAATATTTCAGAAATTTTTCAGATTGCAAACAATCTCACAAAATTTTGAATTGCGAAAACCTTCGTTAGTGTTGAACAAAACTCAAATAAATATTTGTTTCACAAAACATTAAACTTCGGAGTAAATTTAGTTGATAAATAATAAGTGTCATTCTACGAATTAAATATGTCAAGTACAATACAAAAGCATATATGTCAAACTAGTAGACAGGGATGTTCTTACATTAAGAAGCGCAATAAATATTAGAAATGGGTAAACAAATAATTTTCCCTCAAAATAATATTCCTAATTAGGTGATGGACGAATAGAATTTTCCAAATATGCAGTAATTAAACTTTAACTTATTAGGCAGGTAAGGATTTAAAATAGACCAATAATGCTCCATTACTCAAGCAAAGACGTATAAAACAGGCTTTTATTGTAATTGTCACGCTTTTAAGTTCAAAAATTGCCTAGACTAAAAACAAAAAATGGTCAAAAACACACCTCGACCAATAGGGAGCGAGAAATGGCAGACATATCACACTGGTGATTCATAAAATCATACGGTTCTTTGCTGCAAGAAATTATCACATTCACTATGCAAATGTTTTTTTTATCTAAATGGCCAATATTTTCAGCTTGCAGTGGAAGATTTGAGGTTTAGAACTTGACAAAACCGTAAATGATTTTGGCGGTCACCACCTTCATTGAAATATCACTGCAGTGGCGCAAGAACTAAGAATGTAGAGGACTGTAACGTTTCATCAACTACCTGGATTAGGTTAACTAAGAGGTTTCTGAATTAATTGATTGTCTTTTGCCAATCGTCTTTTCGATGGGCAAGCGCATACAAAATTATTGAGCCCTCTCGTGAATGCCGTGAGGCTTAGTGTTTAAGCTAACGTTAAAAGATCCATGGTTTGAATCCTGGGTGTTCGCCGAAACCATCACGGACGAAAACGTTGCAGAGAAAACAACGCAAGACGAAAACGTTGTCGTAAAAAACATCATGGGAGAAAACATCACAGTTCTGAAACATTGTGGTACAATACTTCGGCATCAAAAATAATGTTGTTCAAAAACTTCGCAGTTTAAAAACATTGTTGACGATAATATCGTGGTAAAAAATAAAGTACTTACAAATCATTGCATAACGATAACATCGCAGACTTTGCTCTTTCAAGTTTCGAAAATTCTCATATTCTCACAACGATTTGTCAGTGCAAGAAGAAATGAGAAATATTTTTACTTTTATATTTTACATTTTCGATTTAACTAATACATTTTTGCTGAAAAAATAAGAAGGAAATTAAACATTCAAAAACTGAAAATAAGTAGAAAAATAATTCTACTAATAGCAGCTAATAGAATTTTAAACTTTTATAGTTAAGTAATAAAGGTCAGTAATTAATTATTCTTTTTATAATGTCTTATTGTTAGATAGAAAATTAGATAAAGGATGATAGGTAGCTGCATGTGATTATCTAAATTGTTTAATTAATTATCAGAATAACTAACTATAAGAAGGCTTTAGGTAGTTCAATATTTAAATAATTTGAGGCTCATTTTTACATCCTTGAACATTTCGGAAGAAACACATAAATTCTACTTAATAGAAAATTATCAGATATACTATTATCACTTACTAAAAATTAATTTAAATTTATTTCCTTTGCTGTATTTTTTTTCGAGCAACGTTTTCCTCACTTAGACCAAACTACATAGCGAAAATCATAGCTGTTACTGACATTCAACAAACGCCTAGAAACGGAAAGGAATGCTCGGCTCGGAGCATGAGATGACATAGTTTCTATCGATTAAATTCGATGCACGCGCTGATGAATCGATAGATGCAATATCTTGCCATCAGAGGCATACATGCGCAAAAAAATGCATGTCACAAATTGTGTCGTAACATAATATTCCGGTCTAGTGCTTCAAATAAATGTACTATGGGAGAAAAAGAAGTAAAAAATATCTGCATAAGAAAGCAAGAAAAAATTCTTTCACCTAGATCAAGCCGAGAAACGGAAAAAAAGCCCGAAAACGGGAGCGGGAGAACTTAATATATTAGTTCTACTCGCTCTTCGTTCACAAGCAAGTATTAAATTCCTTATCCTGGTATTTTGTCCCTGAGGAAGGAAAAGGCAAGTTTCTAATGTTGGAAAAATCCCATTAATCTTGTTCCCGACAATCTGGCAACAAGTTGACACTTCGTCGAAACCGTATTCCGCTTTTTAGACTCTCCACACTGAAAGTCATTTGATAATATTGCTTCGGCCTAGCTAAGAAAGAAGAATGGATAATTTTTTAGAATTTCAGGACATCTGCCTAAGACTAAGTGAGACTTATAACCCAGAGGGGAATGCAACTGCACAAAAAGAACTCATGAAATTAGAATTTATCTTATAAATGTCTTAAGATATACATTATTCAGGTTCTGTTCTTGCAATATACATCCAGGATTAACACTCCATTTTAATATATGTAAAATAATATGCATAGCAACATTAAAATTATTACTGAACGAACAGGTTATTTTTAAACGGTGCTATAAATATGAAGTAGAAAACTATGTAAATTGTTGTCTTTAATGCCTATTCGTGAGCTGCTAACACAAATACATTTATTGTTTTTATACTGTTAATTAAGTCTTTTAATTTCATCACACTTACGCTGGGAAAGATAAAATGAAGTCTTTAAGTAACATTTATTATATTGGTTTCTGTATTTACTGATTATTTAAATATTCAAGTATTTACATACTTTTAAATGCTTAAAAGTAATTGCCATGTCAGTCTGAAATGGATTAAAATGAAGCGGGTTCTGTAATTTGCAATGTTTGTTTTTGAATTTATAGTGCGTAAAAATGTTTGGAATTTCAAATAAACTACATTTGCCCATTCTTAGCATTAAATAACACTTTAATTTAACTGCGCTTCTATTTTAAAATCCAAACTTTGTGTCCTATATGAATTGTAATCAAGTCTTTTGTTTTAAACTGCATTTTGTGCACGCAGCGTCTCCTTCTTCATTTAAGTATTTTTTTAAATTCCTACTATTAGCTCTCACTCTTTCTATATCCTGTTCAAATTTTCAATCGTTAATAAAATATTTTTTATTCATCAAATCAAGATCAAATACATTTTGTTAAAACTTGTAGTGGGTGGCAGTTGATGTTAATACAGTTTTTTCACATATTAAAGTCAATTTCTATTTATTTATTCCTGTTTATCCTGGTTTTCCTGGAACTAAAGATATGCTGTTTTTTTAAGTATATTATAAGACTTACAAATAATGACCGTTTATTAGGAATTCTCACGTGCTGTAAAAATTAATTTTATAACAACCTATAAATAATAGTACATGACTGTGATAAATGGGATTGTAATATTTAACAAAAATGAGTGGCAACGGTAAGACAGAATTCTAAAGATTCTTAAATTTTATGGAATTAAAGAACTGTAGTTTTATAGAGTTGAATGAAGTGGATGTAACGTCCCATTACATAGCGAAAATTCTTACCATAATTCTATGTTAACGTGATAATAATATATGTTTAAAATATAACACTTTAAAATGTCCCTTGCTTCACAAACGGAGAATGCGAAAAGAAAGCGGAAAGAAACTACAACAAAACGAAAGCGACGATTAGAGAAAGAAAAAATATAAGCACCAAGAAAAGCTTCCTACGAAACGTCTTCGCAGCAGGTCAAGCAAGTGTCGCCTTGACTCGTGTGAAATCATTAGATGGAATATTAATTGAAGAACTGAACTGCTCGAAACTCGCTGGAAAGGTTCCTTGCAATAATGAAGCATTCATTATAAGAGATGGATAGAATGAGAAATTATAGACCACCATCAGCTTCATAAACCAGAAATGAGAAAATGTTAAGAATGTTAATAAAAAGTAACTAAAATTAAATTTTTCTTTGTTGACCTAAGTAGGAATTGACTTTATAAGTATAATATAAAATTTATTTATATTATAATAATATATTTACTATAATATAAATATAAATAATATAGTTATTATATAAATATATTATTTTATAATAATAAGTAGATTATTAAAGCTAACAGAACAAGGAACGCAATACAGAAATAAGTATATTTATTAAAACCAATGGTTTTGTGTGTTACCTTTATTTATTAAATTGGATGTTCTTCGCAATTAAACCGTAAAATTCAGTTCAACAGTAATATCGCAAAATAATTTTAAAATGAGCATATCTTTAGAATTTCCGTTACAAAATCTCACGCGCTGGAGATAAAAATGTTTTTTTTAGCGTACAGTATTGCCATTGCTCGCTTTGAAATCGTTGAGTTTGTTAATCAAAAATTCGTTAAAGTGTTACAAAATATGAAATCGATAATAAAACAAATTCCAAATTCCAAATTCGGGCTCCTGATGTCCATATTCGGTGGAAGATTACATTATTCAAAATTTGATGGCTCTAGGCACCGTTGTTTTATCCCAGTGCGAGAAAAATACTTACATTTATGCAGCTTCTTCATTATTTTATTTCTCTAACTATAATGCGGGGTTCTAATATTTTGTGCAACAATTTGAAAAGTAAACTGACATTTATAGTGAACCAACATCAAACGCCTAAACGAAATTAATAGGTCTTCTGAACAAATTGCCCCTTTGGACTAAAAAGTTTTAAAAAACTTTATAATTTGTATATCGAAAATCTGTGAAGTCTTGAATAATTGCATAACAATTTATTTAACCTTTGGGGACACGAGGTTTCCTTAAAAAAGCCCGAATTTCCTAAACCTGTCATAAAAAAGAGGCATTTCCTCAATTTGAATGAGAAAAATGCACCTGGTTCTTTATACCTGTATTTAAGTACTTTTAATGCATTGCCTTAATTTACTATTAGACACTCTTCAAAATGCATATTTATGGATACGGGTTCGTAATGGATCGAATGCACGAGTCATTAAAAAGTTAATAAAATGTATTCTTTTCACAAGAAATAAAACATAATGCTGAAATATTTCCTCAGAGATATTCATACAATATCACAATATCTCACAGAGGTTATATTTTGAACTACTAAAACGTTAAACAGAACTCAATTCGAAACAGAGAAAGCTAATTCGATCTCACCGCGAATTCGCTACAATCAATAACAGCACTAAGTAAACAACTACAGTTCACTTAAAACAACTACAACTGAGCTGAAATGTCCGGGTCT
Organism: Stegodyphus mimosarum; assembly: GCA_000611955.2. NCBI lineage: Eukaryota > Metazoa > Arthropoda > Arachnida > Araneae > Eresidae > Stegodyphus > Stegodyphus mimosarum. The sequence goes on along the minus strand of KK119898.1, from coordinate 62,092 downwards.
TATAAGCTTTTTAATCATGCAAGAGAACAGTCTGGTACTTTTTCGATGGCAAAAACAGTATCATCACGTGATATCTAATTATTAAAATGTTAAATGCGCGTGATCCTGTATTTTTACTTTTTCGGCATAGCTTTCTCTTAAAACTAGTCACGCGCAGGATTACGCCGGGAAATGAAACATTTTCATTACAATTTTACTAAAAATGGCTAAATAAATAGAAAATCCGCAACAATATAATGCATAATAATTTAACTTTCCATATACCATCTCCAAGGAATGGGGATGTCATCTTTCACGACCGACAGATGGCGCTGGATGTCGTTGAATGGAATTTTTCGTGTTGACAGCAGACGAGGCCATTATTGAAATGAATGAAGTGTTTAGACGGTGTTCTCTGATGTAAAAGACGTTGAAGTTCTACCTATAAAATACTTTTTGCATCCATTTCCATCTACGTATGTAATCAAATCGTTGATAATCCTCATTAAACACACAAGCTAAATAGTTATTTTGTGTTATGTATTTTAAACTCAGACCACCGACGACGGAAACTACATATTTATTTTCCTAAAGACATCGAAAAAGTATTCTTTGCTATATATAAATTGCAGATCGAAGGGTTTTTAAGTAAGGATTTTGCGCGCATTATATTTAAAACTTCGCCTAATAAACAGACATTAGTTCAGAAATTAAATGAAAATTGAGGTTTAAAATAAATGCAATAATAGTATTTTTTTAATTCATTGTTTTATGGTCTTTGAAAAGAGCTTTTTTTAAGACTTTTTTAAAGTTTATTTTTATTTTTCAGAAAATCAATATATATATATATATATATATATGTATATTGACTTTCTAACTCTAGCAGCTAAACTCTCTCATCAATTTTTACTCAAGAATTTTCTCTAGCCAGCTTTTGATAACTCTACCCAAACTTTTCCCTTCTTCCAACTAAAGGTGGACAGAACTGCCCCTTTAAGGGATCGGCCCGGAATCGTTCCCTCACTAAGTGAATCAGTTCTGTTTAATGATTCAACGCTCACTAACACTGATTTTGATGAATGCTCTCGGAACAGGCGTGGATCATGAGCGGTGTTCAAAGATGGGGGAAAAGTAGAACGAATTGACTAACTGAGATTGCTGGAATCAACTCAACCAAACCGGTCAATTCCTGGACTGATTTCTTTCAATTGAACTTTTGAAATTAGCATAAAACAACCTTTCTACGCATAACAACAATAAAATTCTGGAAGAAAAAAAGCTAAAAGTTTAAAAAAATAAGGAAAATTAAACTCACTTTTGTAAAAGATTATATTATTTTATTACTATAATAGGTATTTTGTTGCTACTACAAAACACAGCGTAAAAATAAATTTTTATTTATCGCTCGAGGTTCTTCTACTCGGTAGGGTCCACATTTGGTTCTGTAGCCTTGAAAAAATGCATTAGAGGGAAGCTTTATGTATATAAATGTATACTAATTCTAAAGAAAATTAAAGAGAAATTAACCTCATGTTTACAAGACGTTAGTAAAATATGTAAATAAATAAAAATATAATTTATTAATTTACATAAATATTACAGTGATATTGTATAAAAAGTAATATTTAATTTACATTGCTGTACTAAGACACAATTGAAATGAAACTCAAAGGAACAGCTCCGAGGAAGCGAAAAAAGCAAAGAATCAAGACTCCGCAGGAGCCACATTCGCGGCTAGAGTAGGAGCTATGAAAGTAATATTATTTTAATCACGACTTGGAAGGACATAGATCTGCCACTAGTGCCGGAGCGCTGGCAGGTGAGAATATGAGGAATAGTTCCTATAATCTACATACATTAAACAGATCCTCGCACTGCCATATAAAAAAATACACTGATCGACACTGAAAATGCAACACCAAGAAGGAGTGGTCAGAAATTTATGCAAATTTTAGATTAGACGCAAGTCACTGAGTTAAGCGAATGATGTGAAATACGCAGCTCTCCGACGTAAGTGAAATAAGATATAAGGGAAGGAACGTGCAGAAAGGGCAATATTCGTGTCGTTATTTCTGCCAGACGAATTATCGAAGAAAGTTGGTTTTTGTCCCGGAGGATACGTGTAATAGGAGAGAACGCCAGGTCGCCGTCAACGAAGGCACTTCCAGCAGATAGACGATTTTACGAGGGGTGTGTTGATCGGAGTGAGAAGGGTGGGTTGGTCTTTATGTCAAATCGCAGCTGATACCCACATGGATGCGAGCACGGTACATTCGCTATGGCGAACATGGTTGGAACAAGGGAATGTGGGAAGAAGGATGGGTGCAGGTGCAGCCAGAGTGACATCAGTACGCGTCTATCGACGCATCCGCCGACAAGCTGTGCCGATCCCGCAAGTCACTTGTACCGCGATTCTGCAGCATGAGCAAGATACCCTGGATGTCCCCGTGTCGACGAGAACCATTTCCCGTCGATTGGTTGAACGTGGCCTGTACTCACGCCGTCCATTAAGAAGACTGCCATTGACCACACAGCATAGACGCCAACGTTTAGAATGGTGTCGGACTGGAGCGATGTGGATGACAGAATGGCGAAACGTCGTGTTCTCAGATGAGTCATGCTTCTGGTTATCCAGTGACAGGCGCTGCATACGTGTGTGACATCGACGTGGTGACAGATCTAATCCGGCAGTAACTGTGGAACGCCCCACTGAGCGACAACGTGGCATAATGCTTTGGGGCGCTATTGCCTGCGATTCCAGGTCACCTCTAGTTCGTATTCAGGACACTATGACGGCCCAACGACACTTGGATAATGTACTGCGGCCGTTGGCAATTCCCTACTTTCAGAGGCTGCCTAATGCAATTTGATAACGCCCGACCACACAGTGCTCGCATCTGCCAACATGCTCTGCAAGGTATACAAATGCTTCCCTGGGCTCCGTACTCTTTTGACCTGTCACCAATCGAGCATGTGTGGGATGTGATTGGACGCCGTTTGCAGACTCTGCCCCTGCCTCGTTCAGGAGAAGAACTGTGGCAAATGGTTGAAAGGGAATGGAGAGCCATCCCTGAAGACACCATCCGCACTCTTATTGACTCTATGGCTAGACGTGTTTCTTCGTGCGCTGTCCGCGGTGGTCCTACATCCTACTGAGCCAACGCCGTTCTCGCTTTATATTCTGACTTTCATTTTGAAATAAAGATCACTTATTGCTGCTTGCTGTCTTTGTCGTTTTTCCAAATTTCATCTTTTTCTGACCACTCCTTCTTGGTGTTGCATTTTCAATGTCGAGCAGTGTATGTCCGTTTGCAAACAGAGGTAGTCAGTTTCGCTAACGTGCATCGGTTTATTTAACGTATTGCTTTTCAAATACTAGGTGGAACAGAAGCAAATCAAAAACACATATACGCATACATAACTAATAAAAATTAGGTCAGAGACGTTTCCAATAAATAATAAAACAAAGAAAGCTAGTGTTTAAATTAAGAGAAATCAAATTTTTTGGCACGCTTTTCAACAACAGCTCTCGGTGAACTGTTAAGGGCCATTCACACTAGAGTTTATCTTAGTCAGTTTCTGAGTCAGTTTCATGTGTCGACTAGGTCCGCTTTTGCTGCCCTATAGAAAAAAAAACTGGTTTTGGAGATAGGTCATCTACGTCAGTTGTTTTCCTTAACTTAGATAAACCCCAGTGGGAACGGCGCTTGAAAGAACTGCAGTTCTGTTTTCGCCGGAGCGTTGAACATTCCTTCAGTAAAGTGAATCGGTTCTCTGAATCGTATCCGGAGAGGATCGTCCGTCTTTACTTCCAACAAATACTTTTAACTCATCTAACCTCTCTTAAACATGACAACCCTACTCACTGTTCTAATACAACAGACTGTGTTTAACGATACCATTTTTTGTTACTTGTTCTAGCAAACATGTAAATCTAATTTAATGCATTTCAGGCCTTTTTAATGTAGTGTATTATTTATAGATTTTAAATCTGTTACAATTTAATACTGTAATTTTTATATTATTAGCATATTTTAAATTATTTCTATAATTATTTCTAAAATTATTCAGAACTTTCTTTTGCCTGATTTATTTTACATTTTTTGGCTACTTTTGTTTGTAATTCCTAATTTTTACTATTGATGAAACGGTTATATCAGGGAATAACCGTTTCTCAGGGAATGTTTTTTCCCCTAGATTTTCCCAATCTTTCCTTTATGTTTTTAGCGTTATGTTTTGGCTTGTTTTATGGATTTAATTGACCATCGGCTTCGTAATTAAATTTCTTAACTTGCACGTTACCATTATTTTTGTCTTGTTATATGACTCTAATCCTCCATGTGCTTAATAATTGAATTTTTTTATTAATTTTTGGCTTGTATATCTGGATCTAATTGGGCATCTGATTAAAAGTTAATTTCATAAATTACACTTTGCTACTTGGATCTAATTGATTTCTCACTAAAAATTTAGTTCGTTTGACTTCAGATTCTTGCAAATAGAGGAGGCGAAAAATAATCGCTTAAGTTATTATTGTTATTTGAACTGAAACAGGTTTTTTCCTTGAAAAGTCAATCAGTTTCCATTCAATGGTAATAACTGAATTTGTTGCCTTTTACAGTTTAATTTGTTTATACGCTTTAGGCGCATTATTTAACTTTATTAATGAATTTAGCAAACAATAAAAATATTACTTCACTAATATTTAATATTACAGTTTTTCTTTCTGTTCCTTGGAGATAATTTCATTATTTTTCTCATTAATAAATGTCAATTTCTAACTATACAACTTCAGCGCAAGGTTTAGGCTTTTTAATAATCATCATTTCCTTTTAATATATATATGCATTATGTTTACCTTTTATATACAGTGTAGGGTTTATATTTATTTTAACTACCATTTATTTTAAGTTCATAGTCCTTTCCTTTTTAGCCTTCATTTTTCCCCTAGAAATGCCCGTGCCAGAGTATGTAAATTACAGTAGCACGCGCAGTTTATTAAACTTAGCGGAAGCTAGTTGAGTTAAATAGTAGACGAAACGAGCGTGAAAAAGGTCTTGCTTTGAAGCTACGCTGGAGAGATTGCTCGGTAGAATTTAGATCAGCGCGTGTCGGCCTTTGTGCCTAACTTTGCAGAAGTGCTAGACCTTCAACTGTTAAATCAGTAATCTTGCTGAATATCAGCGATAATTAAAAACGCGGTTAGTTAAGATCTCAGAGCCTCGTCGGTAGTGTTTGACATTTGTTCATCTAGTTTCTTATTTTCAGTTTTACCTTGCTTTTAGTTCAACCGCCGAGTTGGCGCAGTTTGTGAGCGTCGAGGAGACGCAGTTGTAATTTTAAAAGTACAATAAAAGGGTTTCAACCCCTTCGCACGTTTTTGTGACTCACTATCCCAGTGACTGACAAGTTGGGCCAGAGAGATCTTACATTTGGCGCCCGACAATCTCACGAACTCGAATGGCCGATAATTTGGTGGAAACTCCTGTAGAATTTCAAGAGCAAGTTATGGCTAACCAGTTGGAAGGGTTCGGATATTTAATCCAAACTATGAGGGCAGCTATCAAGCCAACCGTCAATTTTGACGGAAAAAATTCTGTAGCAATATTTCTAGAAGGCCTGGAAAGCCATTTCCAGCTGTATCCTGTGCCCGAAAGGCAAAAAGTTGCCATCGCCACGTCTGCATTAAAAGGACAGGCCGCACTATGGTGGAAAAATATTGGAAAATTTTTATTAGGAGAATTTGGAGGTCAAGAATACACATTTGAAAATTTTAAAGAATCGTTGTTAAAAGCCTTTCCCATAGTGAAAGACCGAGCAAAGTTGGAAGCTGAACTTTACAGTTTTTATCAGCGAAACATCGAAGAGTTAACAGAGTTCATTTTACGAAAAATCAAGCTGGTAAATATGCTGTATGGAAAGAAAGCCGATAATGAGGTAATTGAAATAATCTTACCCAGATTACTACCTGCTGTCCAAGACTTTATGGAAATCCGAAATCCAAGCTCCTTGCAGGAACTCTTCGAGTTGGCGGTCAAGTTCCAAAACCGACGAATAGCGGAAAAATCTAGAATGGCAGCATATCCTCAAGGTTCCAGAAGACAGTTCTCAAACTTGGCGGCCGATAGGACGAAATACTCTTATGGAGGAAAGAGCTATCAAGCTAAGTCACCGAAGAACGAAGGTCAAAGCGCGAAGAAGAAATTCGAAAAAAACCGTCCGCGTACCCAGAAGACTGAAGGTCAGAAGAAAGCTTTAAACGATTAGAGGGGCCTGTAAAAGCGAGGGTCCAGACCCCTGAAATTTCGCAAAATCCCTCAAGAAGATACCTAAACACGGTTGTGATAAAAAATTCCCAGTTACCAGTCATCCAAGTCCTGGTCGGCGAAGTCCCGGTAGAAGCGCTCGTGGATACAGGAGCTCAAGGGAACTTCCTCAGCTACAAATTCTACAATGACAACTTTCATAGACTACGTTTATTTAAAAATAGAAACACAGAAATTATAGCCGCCCAAGGAAAAACATGTCAGTGTGTCGGAAAATTATCATTAAAACTGCAGATAAAAGAAGAAAACCTTAGAATATTATTTTTCGTGGTGAAAAATTTACAGAACCCAGTGATTTTGGGAATGGATTTCTTGAAGTCCGCAAAAGCCAGATTGGATTTTCAGGAAAATGCAATTACGCTGGAGATGCAACGACGGGTGGTGGAGCCGGTAAAGGAACCTGAATTGGATTTAAGTCATTTGACCCTTGAAGAAAGCCAAGCTATTCAACAGGTGGTGAGTACTTTTTCAAATTTGTTTTCAGAACGTCCGGGTAATTGTCAAATTGTAACCCATGACATACAACTAACATGCAATAAACCTTGTAAGGCCAAACCCTACAGGTATGATAAACAGAAAGAGCTCATTATTGAAGAGCATATAAACGAAATGCTGCAAAATCAGATTATTTCGCCAATAAACAGTGATTACGCGAGTCCAGTGGTGCTATGTAGGAAAAAGAATGATTTCCCGCCTTCTGATAAAAAAGCTTGGAGGTTTGCTATTGATTATAGAAAATTAAATAGCATTACAAAGTTCCCGGTTTACCCTCTGCCGGTGATTGAGGAAATAATTAGAAAGATTAAATCTACGAGATATATGACTACTTTGGATTTAACATCGGGCTACTATCAGATAGCTATGAAACCAGAAGATATACATAAAACCGCGTTTATCACAAAATCAGGAACTTATGCATTTTTACGCATGCCATTTGGGCTGTGTGGGGCCCCGTCGACATTTCAGAGAGCTATGGACATTGTTCTAAAACCTGTCCTAGGAAAATCGACTTTAATTTATTTAGATGATATAATTATAACAAGTAGTTCGTTGGAGCAGCATATTAAGGACTTGCAGGAAGTTTTTTCGTTATTAAAAGAGGCCGGTTTAACAATTAACGCATCAAAATGCAAGTTCGCGACAAAAGAACTTAAATACTTAGGATATAAAATTTCGCAAAAGGGCATAGAAACTCAAGATTCAAAGATAAAGGCTATCAAAAGTTTCCCCCCTCCTAAAACCGCAAAGAAACTGTCTTCTTTCCTCGGGTTATGCTCTTATTATCGATCATTCATAAAGGATTTTGCTAATATTGTAGAACCGTTGTTAGTACTTAAAAGAAAGAAAAGTAAGTTTACATGGACAGCAGAGGCAAATACAGCTTTTGAGAAGTTAAAAGAAGCGCTCATCAATGCCCCTGTTTTGAAATTCCCGGAAGGTGACGAAAATTTAGAAATTGCAGCCGACGCTTCGGACTATGCCATAGGTGCAGTGCTCATGCAGAAAGGGCATCCTTTAGCATTTTTTAGTAAAACATTAAACGCTACCCAAAGGAATTATACAGCGACGGAGCGAGAAACATTAGCAGTATTAATGGCTGTACAGAAGTTTAGAGTTCATTTTGGCAAAGCCCCAGTAACGGTCTTTTCGGATCATGCGGCCGTTGGTAGACTTTACTCGGGAAAAAATCTAACGCCCAGGTTAATAAGATGGGCTCTAAAACTTCAAGAATATAACCTAATAATTAAGTATAAACCGGGAAAGGAAAATAATGTCGCGGACGCACTATCCCGAATAAAACTGGACGATGAAGGAAATGAACTCAAATGCACTGTGTTAACTTCTAAAATCATAGATTCTAGAGAGACAATTATTGCTGAATTGAAAGCTGATCCTGAATTCGGAAATATTTACGCTTATTTAAAAGACCCTGATAATTTCGAAAACCCAGATGTGGCCGCAATAAGAAGTAGAGCACAGAACTATGAGATAATAGATAATTTATTGTTTTATACTAAATCAACAAACGAAAACTTCGAGTATAGGCCAGTCATCCCAGCCTCGCTTCGATTGAGCATTTTGAAGGAATTACACGACGCGCCAACATCGGGTCATTTGGGGATCAGAAAAACAATAAAAAGGGTACGCGAGGCGGTATATTTCCCGCAATTATACAAAATAGTAACTGCGTATGTCAGGTCCTGCAAGCAATGTCAGTTAATTAATGATATTAATTATAGCCCGGCCGGGTACTTAAATAGCATTCGCGCTACATTTCCGAATGAAATATTAGGCATAGATCTTCTTGGCCCTTTCCCCCAGAGTGAGTTAAATAAAAATCGTTATCTTTTAGTAATTGTAGATCATTTTTCAAAGTGGACAGAAATTGTTGCACTTAAACGTGCATCAGCCAAAACAGTTGCAGATGCATTCTTACACAGGTACATTTTCAAATACGGTGCACCGATAAAAGTCATTAGCGATAACGGCAAACAATTCGTTAGCCAAATTTTCGAGAACATTTGCTCTGGACTTGGCATACGCCATATCAAGATGGTTCCGTACAGACCACAGGCAAACATCGCGGAAAGAGTTAATAAAAATATTGTAAAAATAATTCGAAGTTATGTTAGCACACATCACAAGCGCTGGGATGGCTACATAGATGAGTTAGCTTATGCTTTAAGAACAGCAATTCATGACTCCACTGGAAAAACACCAGCGGAATTATTTTTAGGGCGTAAGTTAATAACACCTCTAGATAAATTATTCTTTGTTCAACAAAGGGAACAAGAATTTAGGCAAAAAGATGTGCAGAAATTGATTCATGAGGCGGTTAAAAATTCAGATATGGCAAGGAACAGACAGCAAATTTATTATAATCGAAAACGCCGTGAAGCAGATTTTAAAGTGGGGGACAAAGTTTTAAAAAGAAAATTTTGTTTATCAAATGCACCAGAGTACTTTTCCGCAAAATTGGCTCCGAGATTTGAAGGTCCCTATATTATTCAGGAAATCAAGGGAGCCATATTATACCTTAAGAACGAGAGAGGAGAAACCTGTAAAGCAAGTCCCGACCAGGTGAAGAAGTTTTACGAGAAAAATGATTTTGAAGTGCTCAAAAGTTTCTTGCAGGATTCAAGTTCCCAACAATTGGAAGGTCCAGAAGCAAGGCCGTCTGCTCCGCCACCCAAGAAGCAGAGAACCGCCGAAGAACCCAAGAAGCAGAGAACCGCCGAAGAACCCAAGAAGCAGAGAACCGCCGAAGAACCCAAGAAGCAGAGAACCGCCGAAGAACCCAAGAAGCAGAGAATCACCGAAGAACAAAGCCCTTCTACAAGTTATGCAAGGATCCCGAAAAGAAGGACTGAAAACCTCCAGACTCCAGCAGAGAAAAAGGTTAAGCGAACAACTACGTCCCGGAAAAAATCCTTGCAAGATAGCAAGAGAAAAAAACCAGTAACAAGATCCCACAACAGAAAAGCAGAGTCAACGCAGCCGCGTCCAGTTCCGGATATCCAAAGAGAAACAAGGCCGCCGATCCTGCGAAAAAAGAGACAACGAGAGCGAAAAGATTTTAACCAGCAGAAAAAATTCAAGCAAGAACGCAAACCGGAGGCCCCCAGAAACAACCATCCAGGTGCTAAGAGGAAAAGGCAGGAACCGGAATACCAACACCCCAAAAGACCAGCACGTAGAGGCCAGAAAAGAAAGCCTATGGAGGAGAGCCAAAGAAGTCAAAGGCGCAGGCTGACTGCTATGAATTCCCTGACATGGACAGAGTTCTGTGAAAAGAGGATGACTGAGTTCCAAGCATCGAAAAGTCAAAGATAAGTTAAACCTTCTATAAATTTTTCTTTTGTTCTGAACTGTTATGTGTAAATACGAAGTTTCTAGGTGTTGAAGGAAGCCAATTTGTCTCGGTTGAGACTCAGTTTTGTTTACTGTATTTAGCGAAAGCAAAGCAAGATTTTATTTTAAGTTTAATGTCTAAGAACAAGCAGTTTATGTTGGTCGAAAGACTGGTTTTGTTATGTTAAAGCCAAAATTTGGCCAGATATAAAATATTTTCGTATTTTATGTATTAATGGAAAATTTAGTTTCAGGGCCGCCAGCTTGGCGAAGAAACGTGAAGTAAAATATCTTTTTCTTGTTCATATTATTGTATATTGTAAAAATCGTATGTATTAGAATTTTGTAAAGATATGTAAATACTTTAAAGCTATGTAAAAGTAGAATTTAGTGGAAAAGCATAAAATTTTACATACTAAAAGTAAATGGCAAAAGAAACCAGTTAAAATCTAAATGTTAACTAGAAGTTAAAAATCATGCGTTGGAGCGAAAACCTGTATGTGAAAAGTTGAATGAGGGGGAATTTAGAATGAATGCGACTTTTTTTAGGGTTCTCCACTAACACTTGAGTTTAAGAAGATTAAATATAGCTCATCGAGATTTAGTATGACGGACTAGGGTGTGTCATAGTTGGTTGATCGAATTCTAACAAATCATTGTGGTTAGGGGAAGTGTTGATATACAAAAAACATGAAATACTTCCGTTGGACACCACAAATAAAGTGGAGAACCGGGGCAAAGCAACTTAAATTAAAGTTTGCATGAAGAATGAATGTGAAATAAATAGTTAAATAAGAAAAAGAAAATCATCGAAAAGTAAAATGCTACCGAGTATTAAAGTGTAAATCATAGTGTATTTTCAGTATACTCATACTTGTTCCTTCCAGATCCTGGAAGGAAGAAAAGACTGAATGATAAACGACAGCAGAGAGGATTCAGCACGAAGAAATTGTATTAGCGACGCCAAACATTGTAAAATTTCATAGCCAAAAGTTGTTTTATGTAAACGGGGCTCTTGAGTTTTAGGTTAGAATGTTGAAACTTTTCAACAGGTCGTTTCTAGGACCTGCTTCCAAGTGTTCAAAATTCTGGCAAGGGCAATTGTAGGGTTTATATTTATTTTAACTAACATTTATTTTAAGTTCATAGTCCTTTCCTTTTTAGCCTTCATTTTTCCCCTAGAAATGCCCGTGCCAGAGTATGTAAATTACAGTAGCACGCGCAGTTTATTCAAATTTAGCGGAAGCTAGTTGAGTTAAATAGTAGACGAAACGAGCGTGAAAAGGTCTTGCTTTGAAGCTACGCTGGAGAGATTGCTCGGTAGAATTTAGATCAGCGCGTGTCGGCCTTTGTGCCTAGCTTTGCAGAAGTGCTAGACCTTCAACTGTTAAATCAGTAATCTTGCTGAATATCAGCGATAATTAAAAACGCGGTTAGTTAAGATCTCAGAGCCTCGTCGGTAGTGTTTGACATTTGTTCATCTAGTTTCTTATTTTCAGTTTTACCTTGCTTTTAGTTCAACCGCCGAGTTGGCGCAGTTTGTGAGCGTCGAGGAGACGCAGTTGTAATTTTAAAAGTACAATAAAAGGGTTTCAACCCCTTCGCACGTTTTTGTGACTCACTATCCCAGTGACTGACAAGTTGGGTCAGAGAGATCTTACAACAGAAAGGCATTTTATGGAATTAAACATTCACTTACCTAGTTCAATAAATTTGTTTTATTTTCCAGTCTTTAAAAGTAATTTTATGTATCTAGCTTTAAATTGATTTCAACCTTGTTCAAATCAATGACCTTTCCTTCGGAAAATGATGCATAATTAAAATTTGAAGAGCAAAATATCAGGACTTTCATAAATTTTTATGGTACTCACCAGTTTGGTGTTTGGAAGGCATTTGAAAGAATTGAGTTACATTCCTACTTCAGGTCAAAAAATAATTTAAAGCAAAAACTTCATTGCATATCTTCAGAAAAATGAGCGTTGAAATTACTGATTACCTGTATAGGAGTGAATTCTTTTTCATAAAATCACCTCGAAACTGATAGCTGTATAATTTTAGCTTTGGTATAATTTCTTTAATAATAGACTTTACATGAAAGGGAAGTAGATTTCTACTTGCTTTGCAAAGTTATGCTCTTTCCGGATCAGTCAAAATATATGGTACATGAAATAAGATATATCCCTAAGATATCAAATTCGATATTTTTTGGCAAATAATTTTTTCCGAAATAAAATTTAAAATAATATTAAATGAAAAACAAAAGTTAGAAGAAAAAACATAGTTACTCAGCTTAGATACATCGTACTAAGCTAGTACGAAAATTTACGATCAAATCAAGACTTCACCGGTTTATAATCTTCTTACTATTCCATAATTACTAACGCAAATTTCGCAATTAGTTCTTGCTGTGTATTATGTTTCTATTAATTAATTATCAATATTAATTAAGTAACATGCTTTTTTACGATACATGGCAGCTAGATAAGTATTCTTATTATCCTGACATGAAATTTATTTTCATGCTCTTAAAAATTCTGAGTTTTAAATAATTTACTATCATACTTAATTATCTTTATGATATAAAAATAAAATATATTGAAGCTTTAAACAATTTGCTTACTTGCTAATTACATTACCTGTTATACGGAGATCATGTAGAGAAAATTAGTTATCTCTCATTATTGTAGTAGTATTAAACTAGCATATCAGCTTAGTGTATAATTATAAAAAATATATTTTTGAGGTCTTTTACATTATATCTCTGTATTAAAGAGCGTTAAACAATTTATTCAAAGCAAAATGTTAAATCAATATTTTTCCTCCTAGGTTGATGCTTATTGAAGAATAGGCTTTGAAATTAATTTTTACTTTGTATTTCCTCTTTATTTAATACATAAAACATACAATGATTAAGTATTATTAGTTATTAGTGAATGTTGTTTCTAGTAACAGATTATTCCATATTGGAAGAGAAACGCACGAGTGTAAAATTTAATATTAGGTGATGGAGCAAACTTAATTTGGGATAGATTTGAATAAAACAAAGTTTTATCAAAACTTGCATGGATTTTGAATTATCTATTTGTTTTTGATTTACATATTTAGTTACGATAATACATCGATCAATAATTATTTTCTGATGAATTATTGCATTCACTTTCATGAAACGCTTTTATACAGGGTCCCTAGCAGAATGAAATGTGAACTTTTACTGAAGTCTTTGAGAAGAATCTGTAGTTTTACAGGGATAAATACATCGGACGGCATGTGGGGTTAATTACGTTTAATATATTGGCGGTTTAATAAATACTGGAAAGTGAAATCGTTCCTATTGAAATTTAAAATAGTATTATTATTTTTTAATTACGCTTTCCTGCAGATTAATCTGAATAATAAATTCCTAACACATAATTAAATTCAAAGTTCTTTCTGTATTCCAAATGCCAGGCACGCACCCTTTGTTGCCTTATTTTACCCCTGTCTCTCTATATATTTTTTCCTCACTTCAAAGTGCATTTGCTGTTTGTTTTTATCCCCATTACTCCCGTTTTTCAACGGAAGTCAGTATGAAACAGGAAATAAATGGCTGTACATTCGAAGTAATTTTAATATTGTTTTTCAACAGAAGTCCGTGTGAAATAGGAAACAAACGTTGCATATTTTAAGTTATTTTAGTACTGCACAATTTACTTTCAAGGGTTATTTAAAAACTAATTTTCATTGTTTATGCATTTCGGATTACGTGTAATTAAATTACATTGTTTCGACTGAAATAACTCCCAGATACTATAGCATTATACGATAACACCGCTAATATCACATTACATATCTCTTTTCCTTTTTGTGTATTCCATAAGCTGTTGGTTTCCCTTTGATTTGATTATTTGGACAGTTGTTTTTCTGTAAACACACTCTCCCCTGTTTTTGAAGATAGGACCTTCGGTTAATCAGCAGTTGACTATTCACTGCATCATGTAAAATGAATTTATAGATTTTTTCTCCTTTCTTTGTTTAATACAGTCTCTCAAATAGATCTTAAACAAAATTAATAACCTTCAGTATGTGGGCCTTTAACAGAAAGTCAGTCTTCACTGCGACAGTCAGTTTCGATTTATTCAGGATATGGAGTAACGATTGCTGTAGTTTTCATGATTTTCTCCTTAAGATGGTTAACATTACCAATCAATCCACTGCGAACAAGATTTTCTACAAATTTCCAAAAGAAAATGTCTAGTGGAATAAAACCACCTTCCAGATCTAATGAACAACTAATCTAATGAGCTAAGGTTCCTGAAAGAGACGACGGGGCAGATACACACACATTTGCTAACCTGTCCTGCCACCATAAACCTCACCACAAAGATGATTCGGAAAATAAGGTTGTGTTCTTTTCTTTTTTTTTTTGAAAGAAGATCTGTGACACAACAAATTCTTTTTCAATTTGCTCGATTTAAAAGAATAAAAATGATATGTTGAAACTGACAAAGAAGTTGTTATTGGCTTCAACAGAGGAACACGGACTAAAAATCTTGTAACTTGTTGGCTGCCCAAAGGTTTGATTTTAGAAGAATCGCGAGTATATTTTTGTAGCATATTTGACTTATCAATGTCCAGTCTGGACACTTATGGAGACTTACACAACAGTTTATGTGGAATGTCTCTTATTTTCCACAGAATATTTCCGACTGCCAAGTCTCTAGGTCAGGCTTGGCCAACCTTTTTGAGAACCTTTCTTTATCTGAAAAACAAAAGTTATGCCTGCCACTTCTAATTTTTCCAACATACTAAAAATATAAAAAAGGGAAAAAATATTATTTATAGGCTGATTATGGGGATTTTATGCAAATAGCACACTTTTTTATGTAAGCCTGAGTGGTGGATATTTAAAAGTAACATAATAAAATAAAACAAGAATTTTATTGTTAATGAACATTTTTAAAGTTTCAGTCAGTTAGGTTATGTATAAAATAAAAATGAATAATCTGAAACATTTAAATCTAAATAACTATAAAACAGTCAGCATTTATTTAATGTGGTTTTGAATATGCAGTTTCTTTTACGAAGTTATGTATATAATGTGGATCACTTGCAGTTGAAATGAGTTCATTATATTTTCTTTTTAGCGTAGTATACTGCTGCTGTTGAATAATTTCGGTTTGGATTTCAGTAGTGAAATAATTGCAGAGAAATTGCCTTGCAAACAACTAACTGCCTTACAGAAAAATTGAATAGGCCCAAGACTTGCGCTAAAGCTAATAAGTAAAAGTAATAAACCAATAATTCACAAATTATAGTACGAAAACTCTCCACATGCCATCTACAAGGAACACAAATTCAATTTAAAATCGTATCGAAAAGGTATTTGCCAGAATTTTAAAAAAGAATTTAAAAATAGAATTTTCTAGTCCTCCTCTGCTTTAAAAACTTTATTTAACTTTATTTTAACTTTTTATTTAACTTTATTTAAATTTAAAAAAATTATTTATTTTTAATTATTTTTATATTGAATTTATATTCAAACTAATAGCAACTTTTAGCTCTATTTTAGTATCAACCTGCTCTCTGTGTATTATCTCCAAGAAACGTAGCAGTTTTGTCGCCAATTTAGGCTAAACTTTCTTAAATAGAAAACTACATATTACGACAACCCCTTTACTTCCCTCAGTTAATACTTGCATTCCAGTCATTTGGTTTTAAAATTTGGCAGGCAAGTTAGTTAATTTTTGCTTACTGGTTTGATTTTTAAATTTCTTATTTAATACAACTTTTAATTTTATGGATTATTTCATTTTTTGTCTTCTTATAATTTTAAAATTTGTTCTTGAATTTATACTTTTGATTTACTTTTGTATTTGAGATAACTAGAGAGTGTAGGTGATATGCCTTCCAAAGTAAGCATCTCGGGCAGTTTAATTGTGTTCTTAGTGAGAAACTTTAATTTTAAAGATCATTTGCTTTTTAACAGGATTCTTTTGGTTTAGGAGGACTAACATCTTTATTTTGAATTAATATCAATTATGAATTATGATTTGAATCTAGCAAATAATTTGATGCTTACTTGGAAGTAAGATGAAACACTCTCTCTTATTTTAGTTGTTGTTAATTCATGGTAGTTTGATTGGTTTATCCCCTTGATAAGTAGATTAGTCTGCTATCAATAATAATAACTGGTTTTTCAATACTTAAATAAGTTTTACTTCTGATTTTGGCATTTTTGCGATTACGTTTTTCCTTAACTGATTTTAAAGCAAAGGAGAACTAGAAAATTCTAATTTTAAATTGTTTTTAAAATTCTGACAAATACCTTTTCCATATGATTTTAAATTGAATTTCTGTTCCTTGGAGATGGTATATGGAGAGTTTTCTTATTGTAATTTATTATTATGTAAGTGACGAAGTTGATACAGACAATATGTTAATTTTTAACTCATTTAATTTTTTAAATTTTTCATTTATTTTTAAAAGTCTTCATGCGCCACACTTAAAACTGCGCCATGCCACATCATGGCACGCGTGCCGCGGGTTGGCCATCCCTGCTCTAGGTAGTTGTATACTCCTTGTCTACAGTTCGATTGAATGCAGTAGTTTAATTTTAAACAGCATAACTTCTATCCCTTATACATGACACTTACTGTCCCTGTTTCCATGGTGTACAGAATAAAAACCTAAACATATAATTTTCTGAGCGGTTGAATCAAATAAAAGCGTTTACAATCCATTTCAAATAATGTATTATTGACAGACACCTCATGACAGACAATAATAAGATATGTATTATTAATAGACACCTTATCTCAAGATTCATTCTAAAAAAAGGCCTTGTATTTTGATAGGAAGCGCCTTATAGTACAGCGATTTACTTTTCAAACAATATTAAGACCATTCTGAAATTCATTTATGGTATGATTACAAAGATTTCACTTTCTATTCTAATCGGTTTTTTTTTTATAAATTCAAAACTGATTTTACTGAAAAAATTCGTTTTTAAAGCTCCTTTTCATATTGGAACATTAAATAATTAAAATATTACTTCTTTGTTACTTGTAGGACTTTAAGGTGTTACTTATTAACAACACAGAATGAAATCGCTAGTGGCATTTTTATCAAACACGTTTAGATGTAATCCAAATAAAGAAAAGGTGCAACCTTTTAATTCATGTTTTCTTAATTTACTATTTGAATCTTTAAGCACTCATTATCTCTAAACAAACATTCTATTCACGATTTAAATATGTTTTTAAAAGAAAAAAATATTTTTAATTGCTCTCTTCACCATTCACTTCTTAATGCAGTGAAGCATACCGCAAAGCACACCCGTTAGCACTCAAGCAAAATCAAATAAATTAATTCGTTTTTATGATGTGTGACAGAACTATCTCGTACTTAACATCTGCCATCATCGTATGCTGAAAGGAAAAAGATAAGAAATTCTAAGTCAGCGATTTTAAATTAGAAACAAAACCCGAATGCCGCAGAACTGTTTGCTCAAATAACCTCACAGAAAGGAAAGTTGGATGAAAAAAAAATAAATAAACTAAATGAGGAATCGACGTCAGCAACGCTTGATTCTACCTTAAAAAGAAATCAATTGCAGAGCAGAAAAATTCCGAAGAGAAAGCAACACCCTGCTTTCCTAATCCTGTGCATTTTTCTCTGGCAAAGAGCGAGAGAACACGCATTTTTCTCAAGTCTTTGGATATCTCATTAATCTTTGTCGATGCAATCTGGAGGCGAGTTGGCAAAAGCTTTATCTTCTGGATCTCTCAGTTCCTGCGTGATGCAAATTCAAACTGAAAGAAACTTGGAGGAGAACAAAGAAGGAAAATAAAACCCTAAAACTCTTTTGATGTTACTATGAAATTTTTAAGTAGCAAGAGAGTTATTGTTTTTCGATGTAAAATAGATGCATGCTCTCGTCAATCCCGTGAAGATACTCATTTAGCCAAATATTAAAAAAGAAGTTGGAATCCTAACTTATTTGATTCTTTCGTAATATAACTACTTCAACATTAGGACTGCTAGTGATTACTGAGATTTAAAAATGTGGCAAAATTAACCGGACATTTTCTAACGTGAAAAAAAAACCATGATTGTAATAAAAGACCTCTATGCATTAAAGTAAACATATTTTTATTTCAGTGCTTACTCATACATCATTTACAAATGCATTTCTGTATAATTACGAGCTCTAATAATTGCATGATTCTTTCTAACAGTAAGCACATTTTAAAGGAAAAAAGCAGAAAATTTGCGCTTCGTAATTAAAGGGATCTAATAAAAGGATTAATCCCACATTTGATTATACGTTTTAAGGATTTTGTTTAATGATAGTGAGTGTTTAATGAAGGAAAATAGGTTCTATTATAATTCCTTGCACATGTTTTTATCCTTGTCTTTAATTTTGAAAGTTTCACTGTAAAATCTTTGGGAGCTTAAAACCTTTAATTTCCTTCAAGGTAGTCTGGAAGCTAGCATAATGAATGCATTGAACAAATATTTAAAAATTTGCATTTTTAATGAGGTTTCATGTGCAAAAATATTTAATGATTTTGCTCAAACGATTTCAAAAAGCAAACAAAAAAACTTAAAAAATCAAGACGAGTTTGCAGTGAGGAATTTATTGTATATACATTTTTTAACTCTCTTCATTAAAAACCATAGCCGGATGAAGGCTTTATGAGAAAACAATCGTATTCCTCTTCTAAGTGTCGACCACCATCAGCCGAGCGGTAAAGCCACTGAACACTAGTAGTTTAATCCGAGGTTCAGATCCCCCGAATGAGCTTACTGCCTGGACGCTTTCGTGGTTTTCCCCATGTGTAATGTGCATATGAGCCAGTTTCGCTCGGAAAGTCGTCCACGAAGGCATCCCCTTCGTGTCGCATCCCCTTCGTAGGCAGATAGCCCTTGAGGGCTTTGCCAACGAAACCAAATCTCTTTGAAGTAGAATTGCGGTATTTCGAATTACTAAACTGACGTGTTGACACTCTTACCCCGAAAACTCGTAACAAGAAAACTACCAGTTCAGTTAGATCACAAGATGGATAATGAGAGGTAATTCTTTGAGTATGACTTGTGTCCTTCCTGGGAGCTTTGAACAGCTAAACCAGTTTATTGATATTTGTACTAGAAAAGGACGTAAAAGGAAATGCATTTTTTTTCTTTAAAATATCGTGCATTTCACGTTAAGTTTGAAACATTTTTTTCTACCTGTTTAAAGACAGACATTATTTGCCTAGAATAGATCTTTGAATCTTTCGCCTTATAAGTCTTGCTGCATTACTATTCTGTCAATTGCAGTGAGGTTTAGTTTTTCCAAACTTATATATACATATATATATCATCAAATAGAAAGTCTCCGAAAATATATTGCAGATTCCGTTATTTTAGCACAAGCATTTCCACTATCTACCTACCTTTTACATATCCTAAGGTTTACTTACCTATTACTGACGTAATCGTTGATATTGTTTTATTTTTAAATTGAAATGCATAAGAAAACATTTTGCTTAAATTAGTTTAATAGATATTTAACTTAGTCTTACTTATGGACATGTAAACATCACATTTTAAATATGTTACTTTTAGATTCCGCAATAACATCTAACCAACAAATTTCCTTTTAATAATATCATTGCATTTTAATTTAATTTACTGAAACAAAAAGTGGGTAACAATCTTATTCCATTCAGACGTTTATATAACTGTATCTTATTTGATTCCTGAAAATTCTTGTTTAGTCTTGTCATTGTATCACGGCACAAATCTTAGAAGCCTGTTTGTTAAAAAAGCTAGACACTGAAAATTAATTTTAATTTAATTTTTTACATTTGTTAGAGAATGATTATCGTTTTAATTATGTTTCACACTCAGTTAAGCTTTCTCAGTTGCATTCAGATTACAAACAGAGCACTATGGAACCTTGTAAACGTTCCCTACCGTAATTTAGCCCACCAGCGACCGAGCGGTAAAGACGCTGAACACTGGTAGTTCGGTCCGAGGTTCGAATCCCGCGAACGGGCTGGCTGCATGGGCGTTTTCGTGGTTTTCCCCATGTGTAACGTGTATAGAGCCAGTTTCCCTTAGAAAGTCCTCCACGAAGGCATCCCTCCCTTTAGGCAGATAGCCCTCGTGTGCTTTCCCATAAATGAATAACCTAACCTAACCTACCGTAATTTACCTTCAGCTTTTCAAGAATTTGTTTCTCAGTTGGTTCTGGTTCATGCTATGTTCGGTAGATGGCTTTCGGATTTATTTTTAATATTATATAACTAAGACCTTAAATTTTTTGCTGAACTTCTCATGCCAGGCGTATGTTTCTTTTTCACCATTTTCATTTCGTTTTCATTTCATTTTCATTTTCAGTAAAAAAAAAGACCTATCTTTCTTTAAAAACTGCAGCACTACAAATTTATTCAGGTTACGCCAATTTCACGTTGCTTAATTGTTAGTTTCTTTACTATATGGCGCATTCCTGATCCAATTTCCAGTAGTTAGCTTTAATTTTATGCAATTTGTATTTGTTTCAGTTAATAAAAGTTTGCGCTGCAATCTATGCTTTCTTATATCAACGAAACTGCACCAATTAGTAATTATTTCCAAAATTCTGAAACAACATTTCACCGCTTCTGTACAAATAATTTACATGTAACGCACAGATAATTTGATTAGGTAAACAAGAGGCAGTATTTCATCGCTCCTGTATAAATAGTAGCTTAAATGTAACCCATAGCACAAATATCTCTATATAAAAAACCAACTTTTCAATTCATCTCAATTTTTAAGTACCGCACATATGATGGCGTAAATTTATAGAAACAGAGATAAATAGCAAATGTAGGTTCAAAATAGATGAATAAAATATGAGTAAAAATGAAGCAATTTATGATTCCATTTATCATATAAAAGGAAGGAATTATCTGGAAGTGCACTTAAAATAATTTTTAGAGAAAAGCATTGGTAATACTTTCCATCTGAGTTGCAATATCTGATACGTGACTTACCAGAATAGGTAAAATTTCATTAAGTTAATACAACGTTGCCAAAATATTAAAATCCCAAGCGTTACTAAGCTTGCAAGTTAAATGTTATCTTAAAAAAAAAACTGGGAAAAAGAAGCGAAAGTACTCCTTCTGGCTATCCCTTGAGCCAAATCCAGAAACCCTATCTCGAACGCGATCTTTTTTCAGACACTGCATTCCTAAATATCGAATTTCTGAGGGCTCAAAGCTTAAGCAGCTTTTACGCAAGGAAAAAATGCACTTCGAATTTCATTTTTCAGAGTTTAATTCTAAAATGATTTTTAAAAAATTCTAAAAAAATTGAGAGAGCAAATGCATCATATCATTGTTCTGCACTATAAAATTCCATACTTTATTTGAAAAACAAGAAAGAAGAGGTCACAGTTACATATAACGACACAAGCTTATAAAAAAGTATAACACATCATTGCTTTAAGACACTTAAAATAATATTTAGCAAATTAAATATGAAATATTCACTTAACATTTCTGAAACACAGCATTTAAAATAAAACAAGGCAAATACAACAAGTAATAGAAAATGAGAAATAATTAACACAGAGAAAGCAAATATTAAGAATAAATGCCCAACTTGACGTTATAAAGTAAGGTAGGAGGTTTGAGATTAATTCTGAAACAGGATATGAAAATTATTAATCATCTAATTTTTTTTACCATTATGGTATTTAAATAAACAATGTCAAGTCAAAAAATTAAATAAAACTATTGGAGGAAACATTAAAATTGCTAATTTGGTTAATTAACAGGAAATAAAATAATTCTTAATTTTGAAGAACAATGAGCGCATCAAATCTCTGGGTGTGCTAAACATCTGCATGCAACATATATTCTAGGAAATTGGGTATATGTTTTCATATCTTCAGTTTTTACCAGTACTACAGTGTAGGTTTTCAGCATAATCAGCATTTAATTGAATACACTTAGTCCCAAATAAAAACTAATTTTTTTAAGTTGTCCTCAAAGAACTTTTTCGGTGTCTCATAAATCCACCTTGTAGGAATTAATTTAAGTTTCTAATAGTTATTTTTAAGTTTGAAACACTTTGCTTTAAATTCTTGTTTTCCATCTACAACTGTCTGCCAGAATGAGATCTCAGTATCGCGTTTTATGTAAATGAAATAGAACCCATTGTGGGGTTCCAACCTTTTATCTAACAGCTAACTGTGAGGAACCACATGCACAGATAAGCGAATAATCGCTTGAGTGTGTGAGTAGAGACTAAGACTCAAGAAGGGTTAATTACACTTTATTTCTCAAACTAAGAATTAACAAGTCGGCTCCTATCTCAGAGCGTACAGCAAAGCCTCCACTTTGACTTGAACTCAAAGTAATAAGAACTAAACTAATACTTAACTAAAAAGATATAGCCGAAGCTATCAAGATTCTAAGTAGTTGGCCCCTAAATCTCAATTACGTTGGCGAAGCTATCAAGGGCCTGAAGTAAGGCCAAGCATAGTAATAGCTTAGAGCAAGAAGTAGCCAAAAACCGAACGTGCGCTAGTCAGAAACTCTGGCTCTCTAACGAAGTCAGTGAAACTTCGACTTAAATACTACTCTTACACCTTTGCATTAAACGCGATTCTGACAACACATTCTGGTGGGAGATTGTAAGCTCAAAATAGACAGGGTAATAAAGTAGCTTTAACTCAAGATAACTGTTAAAACTTAGGATAAACCTTATTCGGTAATTAATTGGAAATTCAGTCACTTTCGTGGAATATTTTCTATCTTAAGCCCAAGTGAGGCCTGTAACTCCAAAAAAGACCACCTGTAGTATTTGCTTGAGTGAAAAAAAGGTATTACAACACGTTTTTGGACTTACATTTTAACCTGTTGTAAGAAAACCAGCGAATAGTCGCTAGACTACAAAAATGCGCCTGTAATAGTCAGACAACTAAATCGGGTTAAACAATATTGCACGAGAGAGCCACATAAACATGTGAAACAAACATTAAAAATAAATGTTTGAAAGTAAACTTTAAAATGCAAAAATTACTATTGTGGTTAAAATTAGCAATTAAGAAAGCATTTTAGAAAGCTAATATTCACTATTAATTTTTATTTATACAATAGTACTCATTAGCTTTCTAAATTGTTTTCTTAATTGCCATAATAGTAACTTTTGCATTATAAATTTAACTTCAAATTTCCTTTATTTTCGCTATACCTTTATTGAATTAATTAATATCTTTACAGCTGTTGCGCAGGATTTTACTTAATTTTAAAATTTTCTAATTACGTATCTATATATAGAGAGAAAAAAGATAATATTTTTGATTTTATTAAAAATTTATTTTCAAGAAATCGAATAACATCGAAGCGATTTTGAAACACTTTCATGAATTTTAAGTGTATTTTATTGCTTATTAAGGTAAGGTAACTAACTCTTAGCTAGGAGAAAATTGTATTTGATATATTAAGAATTTTATGCTTTACATATGGCATTGCGTGTTATTTTTCTTTTCTAAGTAAGCTTTGTGAGTATTATGAAAATAGTTAATTCAGTCAGCTTTACAAGACTATTTTAGTTACTATTATTGATTAGATAAAACCTATTTTTTCCACATATATCTGACTTTACATATACACAGTCCAGTCACATTAATGTGACCATCTGTCAAAAGCCAGAATAACCACCTTTCGCAGAGCGGACTGCTGCGAGACGTGCAGGAAGAGAGTCACATAGGTCCCTGAAGGTGTTCTCTGGGATGTTGAGCCATGCCGACTCTAATGCCGTGGCCAGCTGCGCTAGATTACGCGGTTGAGGATCCATGGCGCGAACAACTCGATCGAGATGGTCCCACAGATGCTCGATTGGGTTTAAGTCAGGTGAGTTTGCTGGCCAGGGGAGGACGGTAAACTCATCCTGGTGCTCTTCGAACCACGCACGTACACTGGCAGCTGTATGGCACCTCGCATTGTCCTGCTGGAAGATGCCATCATCCTGAGGAAAAACAATGCGCATGTAGGGGTGAACATGGTCCGCAAGGACAGATGCGTACTTGTATTGATCCATTGTGCCTTCCACAATGATCAGTGAACCTAGAGAATGCCAGGAAAACATTCCCCAGACCATAATGCTCCCGCCTCCAGCTTGGACCGTTCCGGCAATGGTTGCAGGGTGGTTCCTTTCAGAGGTTTCACGCCTTATACGCCAACGTCCATCTGTCCGATGGAGCATAAAACGCGATTCATCCGAAAACGCAACCTGTCGCCACTCAGTGGACGTCCAGCTGTTGTACTGGCGTGCAAATTCTAGCCTTCGCCGTCGATGAACAGCAGTCAGCATAGGTGCACGAACCAGGCGTCTGCTTCGGAGGCCCAGACGCAGCAATGTTCGCTGAATAGTACTTTGGGAGACACTTTTGGTAGCCCCTTGGTTCATTTTGGTGGTCAGTTGCTCAACGGTAGCCCGTCTATCTGCCCGAACGCATCTCCGCAACCGTTGTTCGCCTCTGTCATCTATGGCCCGTGGTGCACCACATTTGCCACGTCGCTGATTTTGGACAGTCCCATTTTGCCATGCACGGTACACTTTTACCACGGCGGCACGCGAACAGTTCACAAACTCAGCCGTTTCGGAAATGCTTCCACCCTTGGCCCGAAAGCCAATGATCATGCCCTTTTGGAAGTCGGATAAATCGCTTCGTTTCTGCATTACGCCAGAAGCCCTCACACACCCTTTATATACGCTCAACTGCACTGTGCTGCCACCTGCCTTCTGTGATTGGTTATTTAACTCTGACATGGAAAGTACGTGGTGGTCACATTAATGTGACTGGACTGTGTACCTTCAATAGTTTTCATTATATCACTTTTTTTAATGCAAAATAATATCATGAAACATTCCACTTAAATAAAACTATAAAGGATACGTGAAAGTCATTTTTATGAAAACATATTAAGCAAATTAAAAAATAATAGATTTTGATACAATATTTTTTTAATTTAAACATGTATCCCTTATAAGGTTTATTGAAGCTATTTCAACTTCCAAAATCTCACTAATTTGAACTGGTTTACATTTGATATTGTATTCGCTAAACTCGAATGCAAATTTTAAATTCACAGTCATAATTACTTTTTAAAATGCCAAGCGGATAAGAGTGTTGAACACTGGTAATTAGATCCAGTTCAGATCCGGAAGAAGGAAACCCAGCTGGTTTTAGAATGTCTTCCATGAAGGCAATTCTTCTCTCAAGCAAATAGTCCTAGTGTGCTATACAGTAATAAAAATTAAATATCTCAAATGGGCTTCTGACTGAAGTAAGATACACATCCAAAGACGAATCCTTATGCATGTATTTTATGATCATGCAGGCATGATCATTTTCTGACGCATTACTTTCAAATTCAATAGAGACTTCAGAAAACGAATACTACGTACTAAACTAAAATATTGCTGCTAACATTCTGCATTGAAATTGCAGTGAGTATTTGAATAATACTGGGGAAGTTCAAATTGCCCTCGAAACTTCTCATTTCTTGGCTCACGAAAGGAAAATAATCTTTAGCTGAAATTTTGTTTCATTGCTGGGAAAAGGAATTTAATCCATGCAGTTATCTTAAAACTCTAATGCATGTATATATGTGTAAATTCAAATAAAAAATGTTATATGACCCTAAACACTAAGTCAGCTCAGTTTTCTTAGTGCAAGTAACGAAACATTTGCTAACTATCTTATATGAGGTATCATTTTAGATAAATTTAATACTAAAGAGCAGTTTCTTACAGAAACATTTCATAGTAATAGAGGTAAAAGGTTTATCAGAACATGAATGAAAAATAGAGTATTAATGGAAACTTCTGAAAAAAATTTCACTGAGCTAGATTCAATCTGAAGTTATTAAGATGGAACAGTTCGAACATGGCTGCACATGCTTAACTGATGCTGATAGCAAGGAAGATCATTAATATCGATCATAGAAGACAATATACCAAGACTGATAAAATGATTCATCATCGTCACAGAATGACCATTTTTAGGAACCATTCAGGAATTGGCAAAAATGAACTGTTACAATATGTGGTTCTAGGATGTCTCCATTACCACGGAGCAGACATCTTTTGGCAAGGATATTAATTATTGATTGAATATTCAGATAAGTATTCGCAAAGAATGCATGATTATATTCAATTCTTCTCCGCCCAAATGGTTGGTTATTTGCTCGAAGGCAACGATATCGGAGAAAACTGATCCCATTGGTTATTTAATCGTCTCACACGCAAGAACACTGCCCAGGCTGCACTACATGATATAGAATAATATTAGATCCACAAAGTGAAGGGAAGGATACACACATAAAGCCACGTCTTACAAGGGATTCGAGACCATTTCTTGGCAGTCAGCTTTGGCTAAATACTATACCGCCCGTGGTGGCCAATGTTAAAACACACCATCAGGTATCCTTATCATACAGGGAATCAGAGCATTGCTCAGTAACATTTCCTTCACCTATAATAATGAAGTGTATTTTGCTTTTTGAATTTACTACATATATCCGATATAACACAATCATAATGCCACAAGTATGCAGCATTAATTCAAAATATAAATTAAAACAATTTTTGTAATTGATTTGAACCACAAAATGTTCGAGTCTCCTAAGAATCGTAAGTTTCATCATCATTGCTACAACACAGATATTAAATTCATATTTTTCATAAACGAATCCCTAAGATTAGTGTTTTCCGTAAAATAACATTTCTCCGGAATCGCTACGTTTTATGAAGTCACCTTTCTTTTTCTATTCCCTTAGCACTCCATTTCGAAAACTTTACCTATTTTTTTTACTTTTTAGAGGCATTATATAACTGAGTCTTAACTCACAGCTGTGCAATTTTCCTCACCAGAGCGAAAACCATTACAGAAATGTTGCGTAACTGAATCAGATAACTTTCGCGATCACGAGTGAAAAAGCACCTCCCTAAGGAAAACACTGCCTACAAGACACACACTTCGGTAAGCACGACTAGTCCCTAAGCCCTACCTGAGAGCATATCGTTCTCCGTCAGTGTGTCCCGTTAGAAATAAACACACTCGCCTAAGTAAACGCAGGGACAAACTTCGCAATCTTATCCCGCAGTGTATTCGTTGGGGATTAGCGTGGCAGCCTAAAAGGCAAGACTACGCGAGGAAGATTAGGAACGCTCTTATGTCCGACTGCAGCCCATTAAATATTTCCATGTTTGCGGTGTCATGGTATATATCCTTTATAACCATCCAGAGGGAGCGTAGTTATTGAAAAAGCAGTGTATAACTTCGAAATTTTCTAGATCCATTAGAGTATATCTTCATAAGTTTAGTCAAAAAGTTATTCATTAATGTTGTTATTTATATAACAAAATGTCTGTCCTTCAAATAATAATTTGTCTTGCTAAGGGAATAGCCCTTTTTATTTGCTGCTTGTGTTCCTAAGAACTTGATTATCGAGGAAAATGGTAAAGATCAGTATTTATAGCCTTATTAACGGTACTGACGATTCAGTAGCCTGAGAATTTTATTGACCTTATAATAATACTCAATCAGATGATCCTCACATGTATAAATATATAATTATTGCTTTATTACTTTGCAGCTTTAGCGAAAGTCTTTGGTTTATTAATTTACATTTACTTTATATATATATATATATATATATATTTCCTTCAGTTCGGCAGCTTGAAAAACATTGCGATTATATTAATTCTTTGAGCCCTTATTTTATATTACTAAGCATGTCAGTAAATATTTTGGCATAATTTCCTGTAAGGAATATGATATATTCATCTAAAATTATTGTGATATAATGTTCTTAAGCTTCATATTATTATTAAATTAAAGTTTTATTTTAGAGTACTAATTCTTGCGATTCAATGAAGCAGGCTATTAATTTTTTAAATAAGAGTTTTATTAAAATTACCCTTAGCACTTGAATACACACTCGTGATTCTTAATGAACAGTATAATATATCTGACTGTATTTTCTGTTACAGTTGCAGATCTGGAATATTAAACAACCCTGCATCATATACTACAGAGGCTATTCGCACACTTTTTGGACAACGTTGCTTTGCTGTAAAAGAAAAAGTCGTCTGCTTAGAAATTTTTGATTTAATTGCAACAATATTTTTGAAAGTACAAATTATCATCTGTTACTTTACAGTTTTGTTTTAATACAAAACTTCACTTTTAAACAAGCGATGGATAGAAGGTCATGTTTGTGCTCTTTCCGAAGAAAATTATTAGTATCTATTTATTAAAACTACCCTGTGAAAACCACGGTTTTTTTATATCTAAAGTTAAGATAAGTAATAGTGTCAACAAGAAAGGAAAAACGATTTCAAATAGAAAATTTGTTCCAAATACATACCCAAGGGAACAAAGGAATGTTTCGAATGCTGAAAAGGTAAGATCTTTAATGTTCAACGAAAATCCTCCGATTCAAAGTACAGTTGCAAAATCATTAAAATGTTCAGTGACAACTATAAACAAAGTGATTGATGCTGATTTAAATCTTGAAAAGGCGCAAAAACATAATGTGCATGATCCTTCTGCACGACATATTGCCGAACTCAGAATACGCTGCAGAAGTATTTAAGAGAAACATTTATTCCAAAGAAAATGGGAAAATGTGTCACAATAAATAAATCTTGTTTATGTTTAACCGATTGCAATAAAACGTGATCTATTTATTGCCATCAAAGTGGAGAAAAAAAAATCTTAAAGCATAGTTGAAAGAATCTACAAAAAGTTTCTCAAAGAGATTTAAGATTCTTGTTGGAATTTCATATAACAGCAAATTAAAAATAAAGAAAGTGAATACAATAAAAAACGCCTAAAAATTTGCGAACAGCCTCTGTATATGCAGAGTGTCACAAAAGTGTCAGGACACTTAGGAGTTTCAGTGAAATATGGCATCAATATATTATTTAATTTATTCATCAATAAAATTTAATATTTTAGAATGAAAAATTTTTAATAATATCTATAGTTTTCTCTTAAAAAACTATATTAATTATTTTATGAAAATATTAAAACCTTTTTCGGAAAATCAATAATAAAAAATAATAGAAAAGTTACCTCACAAAAGTCTTCTTACGCTTAAAGAAAGCTGCACATATTAGTAAATATTGTAGCATTTTTGTCAATTAGCATTTTGTGACATGTATTGCAGTATTTATGACAGCTTTCAAATGTCTAGCCATATATTTCATCAGTTCTGTTTTTAGTCCAAAGGGGCTTTGTCCCTAAAGGACTATTGTTTTCGTTTTGCGATTTTGCGTCGAATCACTTTGAACGTCCTTTTCACTTTTCAAATTGTTGCCACCAATATTACCGCCTTGTATTATATTTAAAGAAATTAAATCATGAAGAATGTGCATAAATACATGTATATTTCTCTCATTGTGATAAAACAACGGTACCCAGAGCTATCCAATTGTGAATAACGTAATACTACTGCGAATATGGGCATATTGAAGCCCAAATTTGAAATTTGTTTTATTATCGATTTTATATTTTGTAAAACTTTAACGAATTTTTGATTAACAAACTCGAGGATTTCAAAGCGAGCAATGGCAACGTTGTACAGAAAGGACAATTATATCTCCAGCTCGTGAGACTGTGTATCGAAAATTCTAATTTAAAAATTATTTTGCGATATTGCTCTTGAACTGAACTTTGTGGTTTAAGTGCGAAGAACATGATATTTAATAAATAAAGGTAACACAGAAAATGTTAAAAAAACGTCTCTTTGGGCGTAATTTAAAATCTGAAACCTTTATTTTTTTTTTTTTTTTGTAATAACTGCATCAGTGTTCCTCCATTTTCCCATCATTACTGTTTTTAGTTCTGTTTCTGTTTTAATGTTGTGTCTTTGCACTCTCCAGATGCGTTTTTTCGGGTTTAAATCTGGTGACTGAGATAGTGATTTTAGAACTTGTGGGCAATCATAGACACCCAAAAGGCAAAAATTGAGAGCCGTGTACTTAGAATCGTTATCCTGATAAAAAACTAAAGTTGTTTCCAGTATTCAAATTTTGGACGGATAATTTTAAACTATCTTTTAAAATGTTTAAATAAAGAGCGTGGTTCACTGTGCCATCAATAAATACTAAATTATTTAACCCTGATGCTCACATGCAGCCTCACACAAGAACACCTCCCCCATCAGGCTTTACTCTACCAGCTAAAGTCTTGGAATTTAGCTTCTTATTTTTTCTCCGTACAATTATACACCCATCGGAATCAAAAATGTTAAATTAACTTTCATCTGAAAACGAGACATGATTCTAATACCGTTCGGCCTTTTGAGAAGAAACACCTAAGTTTACTATCTTTTGCACTTCCAAAAAATTTTCTTCGCGCAGAGCGCCCATGTAATCCAGCTGGTATGAGTACTCGTCGAACAATTTTAAGTGAAATTGAAGTAGAAAAGTTTTCAGTAAATTCCGTAGAAATCTTTAAAACACTCAAGCCTGGATTTTTCACAGATTTCCTAACTATAAATCTCTGATCACGTTGAGTCCTTTTTGCCGGATAATCTCTTCTTATTTTATTTTGGAAACCATTTTCTTCTTTAAAGCATTTTATCAAATACTGCGCCATAGAATGGCATAAATTTCCTAATCTATCTATATCTCGAATCGAATTTCTATCCTTATGAGGAAAAAGAACCAATTTTTGAATACTGTTCGTTGTTTCCTTACGCCTACGATGTGTTTTTAAAATATTAAATATAACATAATGAAGTAAGCAAGCAAAAATAAAGCCAAACAATTTTTTAAACGTCACCAAAATGCAAAAATTAAAAAAATCTGATGTGTACATCACACGACTTCCTTGTACGGAATATTAAATTATCCGCATTTTGCATTTTATTTAAGCTTATTGGATTGAATTAAATATATTTCCTCGATAGCGCATAAACCAAAATAAAATAAATGCACTCTAAAAAATTCACACATATTTGTTTACCACAGCGACATTCTGGCGCTAGCTTCACTTAACAGCGTTACATCTCATTCATTTTATAACTCATCAGGATGCACAAAAAATATGTCTGGAGAATTACCTAATCATTGCCGCATGTTCTGTTCAGATACTATAATAAATCTAAAAATCTAAAAGGATGTGTAAAAGAAATTAAACAAACAAAACAAAAAAAGTAGTTTTTCACAGACGATTCAGTATTTCTCATTCAATTAATTCAGTTCTCACATCGCGACAAAGCAAAAAATACATAATAATTCAAAATATCTATATTAAAAATTACGAAGTAAATCTTAAACACTTACTTCCTAGAAAAAATTCCAGAATGGAGTAATTATGATTTAATTCGCAATAATAAAAGAATACGTTATTTGTTGTTGCGAACCTTAGTTTCTCTAGATTGGCAGCGAATCCACTGTTGTCCAAAGTTTCAAATGTAAACAAATATGTCCACCATGAGGAAAGTGATTAGGCTTAGCTGCACTTAAACAACTTTTAAATTCATTAATATACAATAACACGCCGAACAAATATTAATTTAGAAGTCAAATAAAAATCAGCGCTATATTTTCAAATTTTCATAGGACTAGTTTCCATGGTTTTACCGAACCATCAACCTCATCTGCAACAGCGCAAATGAACGAGATAAGATATAATGATTAGATAAGATAAGATACGAAACCCTGGACAGGAAACAAGCTACTGACGCCATCTGTTAAAGAAACGAGAAATAAAACATAATTTCTTTAAAGGCTGAAGGCAAAGATGGATTGGAATTAGGGTCATTAACTAGAACAGAAAGATTGTTTTGAATGTGAAATGCCTCTCGAAAATCCAGTTCACCAATGGAAGATGTTTTTTGAATAATTTTAGCAGCAGAAAAATTGAAAGTGGGATTTTCGGACCAACAATGTTGGGCAACAGAAGACTTCTGCGTTTCTTTTTTTTTTCTAACATATGCCTTATGTTAAAGCGAAATTTTAAGGCTCTCTTAGTTTGGCCAATGCAAGTTAAACTAACTGGCAAGGAAGCCTGAAAATACCTCAGGAATTCATATCAGGAATGGGGTCCTTGACTACGGAACTCGAAATTTTTTTGATGGGAGAATAAACGACCCGAAAGTTACATTTCTGTAAAATAAGTGCAACTTTATAGCTAATTGAAGGAAGGAAGGGAAAGACAACATAAGTTTTATAATTTTCTAAAACAAGAGTCTGCCTTTTGGTGTGTTGAGATGAGAATTTTTTAACTACTTGATAAAAAATGTTGGGTGAAAAGCCCCCGTCAATTGCTATTGCTTTTTAAATAATTTAGTTCTTCATCAAGGGATAGTTTGGAGGAGCAAACTTGAAGAGCACGGGAAACATAGGAATAAAAAAATGAAGCTAACTTTTGTTTAGTCGGATGACATGATTTGAAGTGTGGTGGAAGGTAAACCGATGAAGGTTTACGGTAAACCGCATTACTGAAGTTGGATGTGTTACATGTGACGAGCATGTCGAGAAACGGAAGAGAATTGCAAGTCTCAAGTTCATTAGTTAACTGAATAGCAGGATCAATGGAATTCATTGTTGAAAGAACTTTATTTAAATCATCTTTATTACCTTAAAACAAGGTAAAAGTATCGTCTACGTAGCGGAACCACACCGGCAAGTTTAAAGTTTCAAACAATTTTGATTCGTATTAATGCATGTAGATATCAGCCAGGATGGGACTGATGGGGCTTCCCATGGCTAATCCCTCAGTTTGCTTGTAATATTTATTTCAGAAAACAAAATCCGTTTATTTCAAACATAGTTGAGTGAGAGAAATTATCTCATCAATTTCGATGCAAGAGAAATGAAATTCGCGAAGTCTGGTTTCTAGACATCTTAATGCACCCTCCACTAGAACATTGGTGAATAATGATTTTACATCAAAAGAAACCGTAAGTAAATTTCTGGGAGAAATGTTTTTAACGTTTTTACAAATTTGAATTTTTTATGGTGTAAATGTTATTGTCTAATAGAGTTAAAAATAAAATCTAGAAACTAAATATTAGCTAACGGATACGAGGCAGTACCTAAATTTGATACAATAGGGTGGAAAGGAATACCGCTTTTATGAATTTTGGGAAGAGCATATAATCTGGCACAATTCGCAACAATTGGGATAAAAGAATGTTTTAAGTTGCTTGGAAGAATTTGTGAAGAATTTGAAAGAATTTGTGAAGATCGCAGGTTTGATTTTTGACGGGTCCGAAGGTAAAGGATCTTTAGGGATCGGATTATATGGTCCTTCGTTTGAGAGTTTAATGACACCATCGATGTAAGTGTTCTTATCCATGATGTCTATCTGGCTACCTTTGTCAGCCTTTGAAATGATAATATTCGGGTTAGAATGCATTTCGCACATTGTAGCTCTTTTTCTCCCGGTTAGATTTGGTTTCAAAGGTTTATTGTTGAGTTTCACATTATGAGCGATAAGATGCGTAATCATTTCTTTCTGTGAATCTGAAACTTTACTGAACTTGAAAGCTTTTATGATAGGAGCCAAAATTTTTGGAATCGAGGTTTTAGAAGTTTGTGAGAATTTGAAATTATATTTTAGAATTCTCTCTTGTTCTTCTGATAAACTAGCATTAGAAATATTAACTATTGGCTTAATGTTTACAATGGGAAGATTTTTTTGAACTACTTGAACTGGAAGATTGTAAAAGAAGTTTTCCGAATTTAACTGCAAGGGTGTTTTTATGACCGTTTACTGCATACTTCATTCTAGACCAAGACTTTTGTTCAAGGGCAGTGAATTTTGGATATGAATTAGCGAGTTCCAGATGAAGCTTATATAGCTCATGTTCAATTTTGGATAATTGTTGACGTGTATCCCTTATGATGGACCGAAGTAAGGCTAGCTTGCAGTTTAACAGAATTCTTAAAACGCGATTGGAAAGTTTTTGATCAGATTTGATTTGAATGAGATTGGGGATCAATTTTTTACATTTACACTGAAGTAAAAAGTCAAGATGATTCAGGAATTTCTGTCGTTTCAGGCGTAATTTAGTGAAACGATTAATGGATGAAGGCAGGATAAACAATGCAGAAAATTAAAATAAATTAACTAACCAATAACAAATCACGCACAAAACAGAAGAAACATTTCACACTAAAATAAATAGAAAACAAAATATTTGCAACTAAACTTCCAAATATTTGAACTTTGAGGCTTGCAATTCTCTTCTGTTTCTCGACATTCTAGTCACACGTAACACATTCAACTTCAGTACTACGGTTTACCGTATACCTTCATCGGTTTGCCTTCCACCACACTTCAAATCATGTCATTCGACAAAACAAAAGTTAGCTTCATTTTATTCCTATATTTTCTGTGCTCTTCAAGTTTGCTCTTCCAAACTATCCCTTGATGAAGAACTAAATTATTTAAAAGCCATAGTTTTGACAGGGGCTTTTCACCCAACATTATTAATCAAGCAGTTAAAAAATTCTCATCTCAACATACCAAAAGGCAGACTCTTGTTATAGGAGATTATAAAAATTCTGTTGTCTTTCCATTCTTTCCATCATTTAGCTATAAAGTTGCACTTATTTTATAGAAATTTAACTTTCGGATCGTTTATTTTCCCATCAATAAAATTCCGAGTTCCATACTCAAGGACCCCATTCCGGATGTGAATTCCTGGGTTGTTCCTTGCCAGTGTGGTTTAATTTGCATTATCCAAACTAAGAGAGCCTTAAAATTTCGAGTCAAGGAACATGAGGCATATATGAGAAAAAAGGAAACACAGAAGTTTTCTGTTGCCCAACATTGTTGGTCCGAAAATCACTCTTTCAATTTTTCTGCTGCCAAAATTATTGAAAAAACATCTTCCTTTGGTGAACTGGATTTTCGAGATGTATTTCACATTCAAAAAAATCTTTCTGTTCTAGTTAATGACCCTAATTCCAATCCATCTTTGTCTTCAGCCTTTAAAGAAATTATGTTTTAGTTCTGGTTTCATCAACAGATGGCGCCAGTAGCTTGTCTCCTGTCCAGGCTTTCTTATGTTATCTTATCTAATCATTATATCCTATCTCGTTCATTTGCGCTTTTTCAGCTGAGTATTATGGTTTGGTAAAACCATCGAAACTAGTCCTGTGAAAATTTGAAAATATAACGCTGATTTTTGTTGCTTGACTTCTAAATTAACTTTTAAATTGTTGATAATTCTACAAATCGTGCATGCAGATTTACTAAAGGCATAAAACCTTAACCGGAAGATAAGAAACACATAATTCAATCATTTTTAAAGCAAATAATGCACAATTTAAAAACATATAAAAATAAAAAAATTAAAAATTAAAAATTAAAAAAAAAATCTGAAAGGTTTCAGATTTTAGATTACGTCCAAAGGGGCGTTTATTTAACATTTTGTGTGTTACCTTTATTTGTTAAATACCATGTTCTTCGCACTTGAACCATAAAATTCAGTTCAACAGCAATATCGCAAAATAATTTTAAATTCTGCATATCTTTAGAAATTTCAGTACACGCTCTCACGCGTTGGAGATAAAAATGTTTTTCTGTACAACGTTGGTATTGCTGGCTTTGAAATCTTTGAGTTTGTTAATGAAAAATTCGTTAAAGTTTTAGAGAATATTGTTACGAATTTCACATTTATTTGGCTATTTATTTAGAACTGTAATTAAAATTCCTTTTTATTTTCCCGTGCAACGCACGCAGACGATTTTTGAAGAGAAAGCTACGTCAAAAAAAATAATAATGAAACATGCATACATTTATGCAGATTTTTTATTTTTTAAAATTTAATGCAGAGCGATAACATTTAGTGGCAACAATTTGAAAAGTGATACGCCGTTTTTGCGTTTCCGACGCAAAATCGCAAAACGAAAGTAATAGTCCTTCGGGACTAAATCCCTTTGGACTAAAAATCTGAAAGGTTTCAGATTTTAAATTACGTCCAAAGGGACATTTTTTTAACATTTTGTGCGTTACCTTTGTTCTTTAAATATCATATTCTTCGCACTTAAACCATAAAATTCAGTTCAAGAACAATATCACAAAATAATTTTAAATTGAGCATATCTTTAGAATTTCCGTTCCGATACACCTCACTTGCAGTGGCAACAGTCCTCACATGCTGGAAATAAAAATGTTTTTTCTGTACAACGTTGCCATTGCTCGCTTTGAAATCTTTGAATTTCTTAATCAAAAATTCGTTAAAGTTTTACAAAATATGAAATCGATAATAAAACAAATCCCAAAGTCGAAACTTGGGCTTCCAGATGCTCATGTTTGCAGTAGGATTACGTCATTAAAAATTTTATGGCT
Organism: Stegodyphus mimosarum; assembly: GCA_000611955.2. Classification (NCBI taxonomy): domain Eukaryota; kingdom Metazoa; phylum Arthropoda; class Arachnida; order Araneae; family Eresidae; genus Stegodyphus; species Stegodyphus mimosarum. The sequence goes on along the minus strand of KK119898.1, from coordinate 25,591 downwards.
CTAGGTACCGTTGTTTTATCTTAATGCGAGAAACATGCTTAAATTTATGCAGATTCTTCATTATTTAATTTCTTTAAATATAATACAGGCCTGCAAAATTTTGTGGCAACAGTTTGAAAAGTGAATCGGACATTTTTGTGAAACGACGCAAAACGCCCAAACGAAAGTAATAGTCCTTCGAGACTACATCCCTTTGGACTAAAAAAGTTCATTTAACCGAGTAACAGAGTGGATGTATATATACACATAAATTTATATACTGTTGGTGTGGCCGATTGCAACCAAAATAGGAGGTGCAGATCTACATGTTATAGCAGTTGTATATGTAAAATTTCAACGTTCTGAGGCTGCTCGTTTTTGAGTTATGCGAGATACATACATACATACGTACGTACGCACAGATGCCATGAAAAAATCTCTTCTGAATCATCCGATAGCAGTCAAAATAGATATTTTCATTGAAATAGCATACCCGAAATTTTTTTCCGATTACAATATTTCCTTTTTATTTCGTACAAGGAAGTAAAAAAATCTGATGTGTACACCACATGATTTCCTTGTACGGAATTTTTAATTTTACGCAGTTTTCCTGCACTTCACTTAAACATATTGAATTAACAGTTAATGAATTTTGAATTAAATCTCCTTCGTCGATACCGCATAAACCACAATAGAATAATTGCCCTCTTTAAAGTTCACTATCGGCGCTAGTTTCACTTAAAAGCAGTAATCTCATTCATTTTATAACTCAGAGCGCGCAAACATTATAGCATCTGAAGAATTAGCACAAGTTCTATTCAAATACTATAATAAATCTAAAACGATGTATAAAAGAAATTAAACAAATAAAAAAGAAACAGCTTTTCACAGACGATTCAGCGCCGCTTACCTAATGCGCATGCGCTACTAATTAATTCAATTTTTACTTCGCGGTAAGGCAAAAATGCATAAAAATTCGAAATATTTTCATTAAAAATTGAAAGATATAGAAAAACATAAAACAGCAAGTACAGTTAAAACAATTAAAAAGCAATTTTTATAGTTGAAATTACTGTTTGTACGCAAAAACAAGCTAACAGCTTCTTGATGAATCCAGAACGAACTAAGCATAATTTAATTCGCAATAATAAAAGAAGACCTTACTTTCTTGTTGCGCGGCTTAGTTTCTCTAGATTGGCAACAAATCCACGATTCTGCTAAGCATCAAATGTAAACAAATATGTCCACTATCATAACAAAAAATTAGGCTTAGCCGCACTTAAAAAACTTTTAAATTGTTGATAATTCCACATTATTGCATGCATATTAATTAAAGGCATAAAATCGTAACCGAAAGCTAAGAACAACATAATTCAATCAGTTTTAAAGAAAAAAATGCACAATTTGCAAA
>KK119898.1:7413-19643 GCA_000611955.2 Stegodyphus mimosarum | reverse complement strand
CGTTTGAAATCAGCGCTAGCTGAGAAGCCTGTACTTGCAATTTATAACCCTCATTATGAAACTGAACTACACACAGATGCCAGCATAGAAGGATATGGGGCGATTCTAATGCAGAAACCCCCAAGTGACAGCAGTTTTCACCCCACTTATTTTATGAGCAGGAAAACATCTGATGCAGAGAAAAAATATTCAAGTTACGAGTTGGAGGTCCTCGCGATCGTAGAAGCACTGAAAAAGTTCCGTGTTTACCTTTTGGGAATTTCATTTAAGATAGTGATGGACTGTTCAGCATTTCAAAGGACGATGGAGAAAAGAGATTTAGCGACGCGTGTTGCTCGATGGGCTTTGTTGTTACAGGAATTCGATTATGTTATAGAACATCGTAAAGGTGTTAGAATGCCACATGTAGATGCTCTAAGTAGAGCTCCTCTAAACGTTTTATGTGTTTCTGTTGAGAATATCCTAACTAAATTAAAACTTGCCCAAGAAAATGACACTGAAGTAAAAGCCATTAGAGAATTATTGAAAACCTCAAGTTATGAAAATTACTGTAATAGAAATGGCATACTATACAAGTTTATTGACGGCAAAGAATTAATAGTTGTACCAGAAATTATGCAGACCGAAATTATAATAGATGCTCACGAGAAAGGGCACACCGGTATCAAGCATACAGAGAAACACCTGGATGAATATTATTTCATTCCCAAACTTCGGCAGAAGATAGAAAACGTTATCGCCAGTTGCGTTCATTGTATCTTAATAAATCGCAAAACAGGAAAAAAAGAAGGATTTTTACATCCGCGATTCAAGGAGGACATTCCTTTACATTACCTATCACATAGATCACTTGGGTCCTCTGGAAAGTACCCATAAAAACTACAAGCACATATTAGTAGTGGTCGACGCGTTTACCAAATTTACTTGGATTTATCCAACAAAATCTACGACCTCAGCCGAGGTGATAGCGAAGTTAGAGAATCAGAAGGCCATTTTTGGAAGCCCTTGTCAGATCATTTCTGATAGAGGAACAGCTTTCACTTCCAGTGAGTTTTCTGACTACTGTGCTAAAGAAGATATTAAACATCATCTAATCACTACAGGCCTCCCGAGAGCAAATGGACAAGTCGAACGGATCAACCAAGTCATTATATCAGTCTTAGCAAAATTGTCCTTAAATAAACCAACTGAATGGTATAAACATACACATGAAGTTCAGAGAACGCTTAACTCAACATATCAAAGAAGCATTAACACCACTCCGTTCGAATTACTCTTCGGTACCAAAATGAACAGTAAGGGCACCGATCAGCTCAAAGAACTGATAGAAAGTGAGTTTCAATCTCAATTCCAGTCCCAAAGAGAAGAATTACGAAAGCAAGCCAAGAGACAAATTTTCCAAGTCCAACAGGAAAATAAAAAGACATATAATGCCAAAAGAAGACAAGCACAGCCGTACAAAGTTGGTGATTTAGTGGCAATCAAAAGGACTCAATTCGGACCACACTTAAAATTAAGAGCAAAGTATTTCGGACCTTATAAGATCACGAAAGTTAAGGGTGGCAACACCTATGACGTAATAAAGGAAGGGTGCCATGAGGGACCCATGTACACTACCACATGTGCCGAATTCCTCAAGAAATGGACAGCGCTTTAAAATTTTCGTAAACACTTATTTCTGTTATTGTATATCCTTGCTTGTTGCTTTTTTTTTTTTTTGTTGTATTTTGCAGTGTCCTGGAGGGCCAGTCCACCCTAGGATGGCCGAGAATGTAGTGCCGATCATTTGGAGCCGTGATGAAATCCAGATGCCATGACGTCATTTTCTCTACTACTACGAGCTGCGTAGGCGCCAAGCGAAAATGAGGGGAATTACCTTTTTTTCTTTTTGGAGATAGTAGACGAATGGACGTGTTAGCAGAGACGCTGCTTCTGTTTAAAACTTTGACGAATCACTTTTTAATTCTCGTAAATGTTAAATATATGTAATAATCGTTTGTCTAATTAAAATGTCTTTCGTTAGCTAATTTGTTCATCGTTTTATCCCCACATATATATATATATATATATTATGAACGCGTATTGACTTGACATGCATACGTATTTAAACTGATCTTCAAAAGCACTTACGATAAAAACGAAAAGTAAAGAAATCTGTCGTAGCATTTTATTCTTGAAATCGAAATCGCATATCACAGTTTTTGATTGCTGCAACTGTAATGTCCTTTAATTCGGAGGCTTTAGAACAGTTATTTATGCCCACTATAAGCTGTGGTACTTTTCTCCGTGGCTCTTCCACTTAGTGAACAACGCGACTTCTACCAGCACCCCCTAGAATCAACGTTCTAGGGGTTAAGTTTAGTCTAGTTAAGTTCTGGGGGTATTGCTTCTACCCTACTCTTGTCGAAGGCGTGGAAAAACTTGTTTCGAGCTCCACCTCCTTTCTTCCTGTCAAGAGCTTTAATTGGCTGAGAAGGGACTGTAATTTCCACTGAAAGTATTAGCTTCAGCAATGTTGACTGAGTTCCTAACAAAATGTTTTTAGCACTAAATTTATTTGTTTCTATGGCTAAGTTGTGCGTTGCATTTCTTTATTGAAAATTCCCCACTCAGTATTATATAACAAACTTAAAATTTAAAATGTTCACAAATCTAATAACATTTATTTAAAATGTTAGATAATTTTTATAGACAAAAGACATTTTTTCGACAATAACTACAAAAGACATATTTCGAAATACACATATTACAAAAGGTAAAAGACACATTTCAATAATAATTTTAACCTGCCGAATGCTTAAAAATTTGAAATAACATTCTTCAACCTTCAAAATTATAGGAAGCCTAAATATTTTTCAAATGACAGTGATATTAAAAAAAAAAACAAGTGTTGATGAATGATTATTTCTTGCATTAAGGTATCCGACCTGCTTTCGATACCCAAATTGCGGAAAATAGTATAAATAATACTATTAATTGTGTTATGTAGCAGAACACTATTTAAGGTAATAGAAACAGGTGATAAACATATTGCCAAAGTACAATTTTTGATTTTTTCTTACATTTTGGTTTAAAAATACGTTAAATTTCAAATTTCTAGAAATGTTTCCATAAAAATACTTACTTTTATATTTTTACTTCATTATTTTACTTTTATATTTCTCACCTATGTCTATTGAAGTATCAACCGGTACACTGGCGTCACTGACTGACGTGCCGAAGGGCCCAGGTTCGAATTCCGGAGAAGGCACGGATATTTGTAAATGTATAGTGTCTGTGCGGCATGGCGGCGCTCTAAATACGCGGCGAGCCAAAAGTCCTCTCGTGTGGTTTGGTGGAAGGGGAGAGGGGTGGGAGACCGTCAGGTCTGCCCGCCGGGGGTGCTCACCATCAAAATTGGGCGTGGAACTCAATCAAATCGCACAGTCACCTGTTAGGTGCTCAAGGCTGTTGTAAACGACAGGTGTAATCTAGCGCTCCTTGCCACGAGGAATTTCGTGTAGATTTCGTGACTTGGGCTGGATACGTCAGACAAGTGAGCATTAGCAACAAGAAAGTATGAGGAATGAAATGGACAGATAAAGAAGAATAACAGATGAAAAAAAAATAAGAAAACAGATAAAGACAAATTTCTACTAAACATACATGTTTGAGTATATGCATTAGCTATTTTTTGAGAAATTTCCCTCTTTTCATGTACTAAATTGTCTAAAAAATTTTATATATGTACATAAACCTAAAATTTTAGTCATCTCAATTCATAGTATTTCATGGAATAATTGTGGGAAGTCTCATAAAATTATCGTAGTAATATTTTAAATTAAAGTTTTTTTCGTAACAGGAAAGTTAAAAAAAATGAAGTTTTTCAAAAAATATGTTTCACATAATGCAAACGCAAACAGAAGGAAAAGAAAATGTTGCCAAGTATGAAAATTAAATTATAAAACTAAACTTGTAGACATCAGCTTCCAGGCTCATAAACAGAAACATTCTGTTCACAGCTATAATTCTGTTTAACGACCGGAGATGCAAAACAGAAGCCATATTAGGAAGCTTCATGTGTAAGCTTTAAAATAAAGACTTTTTTTTCAAAACTTCGTCAAAATTGACGATTAGAACGCAGTCGGATAACTTAAATAGCTTTTATTTCAATAATAAGAGTTAAAAATAATAAAGGATGGGATTCCTTAGTTTTCGGTAATTAGTGTTATTTATCTTTATGGAAGACTAAGATGTGCTTTCACATTCACATTACGCATAAGCACCGGTACGGACAAATCATATGCCGTGATTTGAGTCTGAATCGAACAGTCAGGCTTCTATAATATTTTCCACTTGTTCACTGGTCGCAAAAGACATTGCATAATTCGATAAATATGACACAGACTTAAAACTTTTAAGGTTTAATACTTGCTTGTTTTTAATTTTAAAATAAGAAGTACGGGACTTTCCGTGACTAAAACAACCCGTTATTTTTTCTGATATAACAAATTATTCTGCACAAGTTCATAAATAAAATGGATTAAGACGACATTTCCGAGCATCTATTAGATAAAATAAGAAGAAAAACAGAAAACAAAGACAAATAGTTAAAAAAATTAAACATTATTGAAACTGAGATCTAAAACATGTTATTACATAAAGTTGGCCAGGTTAATTTTCTTCAACACTTGACACTAAATGTGAATCATATAATTTAAGCATCATTTTTCAAGGAACTTTTGCAAATAAATTTGATGTTAGAAAAGAACAACAGTAATAATTAATAAATATTAATTATTACTATTGTTCTTCTCTATATAATTGTTCCGCTCTATATAATTAATAAATATCAATTATATTAAATATTAATAATATTAATAAATATTAATTATATAGAGGCATAAATTATTAGTGTAAGGAGGATCGTTTTGGATGGGGTCACAAAAGCGTGTAACAATACCGTGTTTACTCGAGTAATACTCACACCCCCGTTTTGAAGCAGAAAAAAAATAATCATATTGTTATGTAGCGATTTTTAGTTAGTTTAGAATTATGGATTAATATGTAGTTAATTGCAGTTTATTTGTTAATTAATTATTGTGTGAGTAGATTATATGCACTAATTTATGCTTATTCTAAATCTTTCTTCACGAGTTGTATTGTTTACGTTATTGAATCAATTATTTTTATACGAGTTAAACAGAGTTCTCATTCTTACGTTACGCGTTCGATAGTAATAGCTTTCGGGAAAAGGAGACAATGGGAAATCGGTTGCTTTCTGCGTAATATTTGAAATTTAAAAATACTTTCTTTTTATTCACATGGATGAAATTTATACCTCTTAGAGAGAAAAAATTTAGCCTTCTTATGAATCTACTTTCATGACTGTACGTCGCCCCGTTGGAGAATTATGCCCATTTAATTGCTAAAATTGTTGAAATAAATTCAAATTAGCACAGTCTGTAAGAAATGTTCTTTGCAATAAACGTAGAATCATTAATCAGCATTGTTACGTGTAAAGCATAGTCGAGGATGATTTTAATTAAATTTTTAATTTTATTCTTTCTAATTGATTTATTTCTTATTTAATTATTAATTTCCTCGACGTAATCTCTCAGCGTCAGTATATTTTGCGAGATTTTTCATCTAAGCCTGAGCTACAGTAAATCGAATATACGCGTTATCATGATAGCGCTTTTTTTTTTCAGAATTTTTAATTTAATTTTTAATTTACAGAATTACATTTACAGAATTTAGAGATTAAAATATTTTCTGAGACTCCAATAATAGTATTATAATAATAACAATATAAGTTGAAAGGCGGAATGTAATGTGGTAAACATTCTCGTGTTTCACCCTGTTTCTGAATATTTTAATAGACATGTCCTTCGGGGTTCTTCCTGTCATACTGATAACAGCTTGAAGCTTGATAATGATAACAGGTCGAAACGAATTTAAAAGAGAAGATCTGTTGTTCTATATCATTCCAATGGATTCCGGTTGTGGAGTTAAGAATATAGTGAAGAAGTCCTTCTTACGTTTATGGTGCCAGCTCATTGTGGAGTAGAAGGGTATGAAAGTGCGATTTTCCTCGCAAGGAACGGAATGACTATCCTCTAGAAGTCCAGTTATTGTAATATATGTTTAATTATGCAAAAATACTTTCACGCATTGAATTTATCAAGATTTATAATTCAAATTTCAGCGTAAAAGCTGGGTTTGTAATGTCTCTTAAGCAAAAAGCAAACTATCTCAGATTTTTATTGTGGCAGAGCTGTAGCACCGTATCGTCTTTAAACGAGACTTTCCCCTTTTTATCTTAATAACTAGGAATCTCCAGTGAGTTCTCTTTTTAATTCTGGACAACCAGAGAATATTTAAACTCAACTGGCTTTGCACTTAATGGCTTTCGTTCTGTAATCCAGAAGTACTGTGAGCCAAGACGGCTAATGAAATAAGAGCCAGAAACCAGACATTTGTATAATAAATAAAAATATTAGAAAGCTGGAAATAGAAGTATTTCGGTTGAATAGGAAGGGCTGAAGCACTGCTACTGTAAAAGAATGACTTTATGTCTCCCTGTTGCTGTTTATTTTATTTTATCTTTCTACAATAGGAAAATGCATTTCATAATCTCGGTCACTACTTTGAAGGCAGACTTCTTTAGTGTAAAATCCTTTCCACGAAGCTGAGCTCATTGCCTCCTTATGTTCAACAATGGATGGAAAAAAAACATTTTATTAATGCTGTAACTTATGAATTCGACTTTTGGCTACAATTCTTACTGTTTTTTTTATTCTAAAGATGAACGATCAACCGCCGTCACATGAAGCATATCAAGCATAAGTATAGTCTCAACAAAATGCAAAAAAATATTTAGAAAAGTGGAAAAGACACTACTAGTTCCTTAGAAACAGAAAGGGTTACTTTAAATGCACTATGTTCTAAAACAATTAATGAAAGACGGCTTAAAACATTTAATTAATTTTTGTATTGTTAATTGTTTGGATTTTTACTTATTTATTTCCCTCCGTTTTTCGAACCCGCGGATTTGATTTTATAGCCAGTACATCTTTAAAACTACTCATCAACTCAAATTCTGAGAAATTTCTTCCCAAATGCATTTATGAAACAGGAAATTTCTTCCCAAATGCATCTATGAAAGAGCACATGATTTTGTATTAATTTTCAGGTTTGAAATTTTTGATTTGATTCTGCAATTTTCTTTCTCAAAAGTGGTCATTCTCCATAATTTTTTAATGAATTCAAATGTTGTGCAAATAAATTGAAGCTGAGGAGTAGATAAAAAAGACCTTTCATGACTATTATTAGTGCAAAGGGACAATTTGTCTGTCTGTCAGAAAGGCTATTAATTTTCTTTTAGCATTTTGCGTTGATTCACTATAAACAGCGAATCGCGTTTAAAATTGTTGCCATTAGATCCATGTATTATATTTAATGAAGAGTCTTTATAAATGCTATGTACGTTTCTCGCATTGTGATAAAACAAGGGTACCTAGAGCCATCAAATTTCCAATAATGTACGTCTCTACCCGAATATGGGCAGTTGGGTAGATTCCAAATTTGGGCTTTCCAAATTTGAAATTTGTTTTATTATCTATTTCATATTTTGTAAAGCATTTATGAGTTTTTGATTAAAAAAAATCAAAGATTTCAAAGCAAGCAATGGGAACACTGTACAAAAAAAAATAACTTCAGCGCGCGAGACTGTGTATCAGAAATTCTAAAGATATGCTCTTTTAAATATTTTGTGATATTGCTGTTGAATTGAATTGTATGGTTTAAGGGAGGAAAACATAATATTTAGTGAATAAAGGTAACACACAAAGCATTTTAAAAACGCCTGTTTGGGCGTAATGTAAAATCTGAAAGCTTTCAAATTTTATTTTGTGTTCTGTTTCAACTTTTATTTAATATCCTTTTATTGATATTTTCTTATTGGTGTTACTATTATTATTGTTTTGATTCATCTAGCCAACAATAAGAGTCAGTTAAAAATTCTTCCAGATATAAACAAATATGTAAACAGACGACATGAAATTTCGTCATATTATGTTTTTATTACTTAAATATTTACAACTAAAAATGTTGATAATGACATACTAAAATCTTCAATATTTTCGCTGTTGCATGTTAAAAGTAAATTCAAGCATGCATTTCTTTCTTTAATTTAAGCAACGCCAAGAAAGATGTGTCTGCTTCTATTTCTAATACATTTAAAATATAAGCGAGACTTTGAGAAAAAAGCGAAAATCTGAAATGTTTCTTTCAAGACTAAAATGTATGTAATATAATTAATATTATGCATTGTGATACTTTATACTATTTTAAGAAAAATTTAAGACTTCTCTCCTCTATGATTATCTGTTTAGAAAATTCCTTGATAGATATTTTCATTAAAACGCGGCTTGACTTTTGTGATTGAATTTATAATTTTATAATTACAGAAAAGTTTCAATGAATCAATGCAGAAATATGGTAGCGTTATGCAGTTTTAATTTTTTTCCCTCGCTCACTAGCGGCTTAGCTGAGAAGTCGATGAAAACTGGGAGCTCGGTCCGGAGTTCGAATCTCGGCGAATGGGCTGACTGAATGGGTGTTTTTGTGGTTTTCTCCACGAAAACGCCCATGTACGTAGCATGGTAAAAAACGAATACTCCACATGTAACGTACAAGCTAGTTTCCCTTCTTCCACGGCATCCATGCTATTAGGCTGATAACCCTCAAGTGCAAAAAATAAAAATTTACTATTATCAAATAAGCGAAACAATTTTTTCCCCAGCCATTATGAAGCTAATGTGGTAAATTTCGATTAGTGGTAAATATTAGGTTAGGTTAGGTTATTCAATTATGGCAAAGCACACGAGGGCTATCTGCCTAAAGGGAGGGATGCCTTCGTGGAGGACTTTCTAAGGGAAACTGGCTCGTATACACGTTACACATGGGGAAAACCACGAAAACGCCCATGCAGCCAGCCCGTTCGCGGGATTCGAACCTCGGACCGAGCTACCAGTGTTCAGCGTCTTTACCGCTCGGCCGCTACTGGGCCCGTGGTCAATATTATATTAATATAATTAATGTGGTCAATATTATTGTCCTCAAATTTCGATTAGTGCTTGGTTAAAGCACTGTTATTTTTAAATGTCTTTGCATTCAAAAGTGTATAATGGTTTTAAAGACATAAAAAGTTGAGGTATTTGCCTTTGACATCATAGTTACAAAAATATATATAATTGGTATTAGGTGATGTGAAAAGATAAGCGAAGTAGGCAGTAATGAAACTAATCAAAAAATAAAAATGAATAAATAAATAAAAAAAGATCTGAAAGCTTTCTGATTTTATATTGCGCTCAGAGGGGGCGTTTTTTAACGTTTTGTGTGTTACCTTTATTTATTAAATATCCATAAAATTCAATTCAACAGCAATACCACAAAATATTTAAAAGCAGCATATCTTTAGAACTTCCGATAGACAATCTCTTGCGCTGGAGATAACTTTTTTCCCGTACAGTGTTGCCATTGCTAGCTTTGAAATTGTTGAATGTGTTAATCAAAAATTCGTTAAAGTGTTACAAAATATGAAATCGATAATAAAACAAATTTCAAATTCCAAATTCGGGCTTCTCGATGCCCATCTTTGGTGGAAGATAACATTATTCAAAATGTGATGGCTCTAAGTACCTGTTTTATCACAGGTACTGTTTTATCACAGGTACTTAGAGCCATCAAATTTTGAATTGTTATCCGTCCGTTTTTGAAATTATTGTCCATTGTTTTATCACAATGCGAGAAACATTCATACATCTATGCAGATTCTTCATTATTTAATTTCTTTAAATATAACACAAGGCTGTAATTTTTGGTGGCAACAATTTGATAAGTGAACCAACGCAAAATGGAAAACGAAAATAAAAGCCCTTCTGGGTTAACGCCCTTTGGGCTAATAACGTCAATCTATGAAAATATTAAATATTTTTAAATAGACAGATCATGAATTGAGTGCATTTTTACTATTTGAATCAATCCGATTCAAAAATAAGAAGGAATATTCTAAAGCACTGCATTTGTTGCTTTCAAATAGCTTAGTTTGTTTACCTACAGCAGAAAGATTCAGTTTAAAGATAAATATGATAGATTTTGCTGAATAGCAACATACTCGAGTCAAGAGTGAAATGACGCCTTACTAGTGATTCGACACAAAATTCTATTTCGAGACTAATAGTTTCTTTTGTGTTAATGAAGAACCGGAAGAAGCAGGATAGGAACAACACTTTGTGCATATGGATGAGAGATTTTTTTTTATTAAAACGAGAAATTCTTTTGGGGTCATTCACTTATTTCACACTTGATTTTTTTAAAGGTCTACACGTAATAATTTCCTTTCGAAGTTTTAAAACTCTTGAAATGCTTTTAATTCATTTACACAATTCTGAAGATACATAAAATACAATGATTTTAAAAAAATGGGTGAGTTTTTAAGATACACTCAAGCAGCAAAATTACGAAAATAAATGAAATATAATTTTCAGCTATATACTAGCCGCTATGCGGCCAGCTTTCGCCTGGCTTTTAAACGTACCGTAAAAATGCCTAAAAGACACACCTGAGACCGATAACCCCGTAAGTTCTTCCAACTATTTTTTCTTTGTTAAGAATAAAACCCTCCCTTGCATACGGCTCTTATGTATTACCAGAAAAACATATACATCTTGAATTTTTAACAAACTGATTGCATGAGATGTGTATTAAACATTTGTTAAAACATAATTTATATCCCCCTTCTTAACCACCACCATAACTACATAAAACATTATATAAAAATTCTACAATAATATAAATAACTCCATGCCATTTCTAATGAGTAAAAAGTTTTTAAACATTTTCTTACTCGATAGTTTGAGTGATTCTTTTTCTGAAATTTTGAATGTTATGATACTTTAGGTAATCTTCTGAGAAAATGTGTCAGCAGTCATATCGCAGTCATTTAACTTGTTAGTAATATTTTATCTTATATTTTCAAGAGAAAAAAAATACAAGGAAATAAGCAATATCCCTTAATGCAAATACACTGCTGGCCACCCAAATTGCAGCACCAAAAAAGACAAGAGATATCACAACAAAATTTATTTAGTAGATAACATGTTGACCAAGTATCAAATGATTAAATTTATAGACTTCTGTGAAGTGTGGCTCCTTCCAAAATCAGCAACCACAGTAGCAGCCATTGTTGGAGATCACCGCCGCCACTGGCCTCAGCATTGATTCAAAGAGACTTTGGATGTGTTCTCGGGGTACAGCAGACCAAGCAACTTCCACACGTTGCGAAAGTTGATCTCGTGTGACAGCTTGGGATGTAATTTGGGTCAATCGTTCAGCAACCATGGACCACATGTTTTCTATCGGCAAAAGATCCATGAGCACAATGCTCCTGTCATCACGTGAAGTGGTGCACTGAGGTGGATGCGATCGAACACGTCGGTCCGTCGTACCCTCCTGCATCCAACAGTCACATATCTGCATTATAGCTGTTTGGTTTAGTCCAACACGACTACCGATTTCCCTGAAAGATAATCCACACTCTCGGTGGGCCACTATTCTTCCTCTGTCGAACTCGGATACTTGATCAATCAATGATCGCTGTTTACTACGAGGCATAATTGATCGTTTTTTTTTAAAATACACGAAAAACACAATTGCCGAACTTGAAATGTGGAAAACTCCAAGCCTTAAATAGCGCTTTGAAGTGGCGCCACAGGCGCGCGTAATGTGCGTCTGCGCTGAAATTCTAATCATTTGCATATCTCACTTCCGCTAATGCATGTTGTAAATTTCATGTTATTTGCATGCTTCTTTCAGGGTGTTGCATTTACGGTGTCGAGCAGTGTATTAATTATCCTAATAAAAAATTAACCAACTTTCCGTTGAAAAAAAATCATGCAAAACTTTTCACTATCTTACAAACAGTGAAATAAGCAAAAAACAACATGAAAGAAACGCAAAAAACAAAAAATTCTGCGCAGAATTTTACTCTGCAGAACAACTTTAAATAAATAAATAAAAAAATATCAATAAAAATTTATTATATATATAAAAATGACAAGGAAATAAGCAGTATCCCTTAATTCAAATATTACTTATCCTAATAAATAAATTAACCAACTTTCCTTTGCAAAATCTTAAGAACTCAAATGGTATAAACAGATTAAGAGCTTTGTTTCCTAAAAAAA
>KK119897.1:409487-452966 GCA_000611955.2 Stegodyphus mimosarum | reverse complement strand
CAGCACTTATTGCGGCGCGTGGTGGCCACACAAAATACTGATTCTGATCTCTTGTTCTTGTTTGTTTGCTTTGAACATTTAATCATTTATTTGTACCACTACCACTCAACTGTGTATTAAATTGCATTCAATTATGACGATTCCTTCTTGGTGTTGCAATTTTCACAAACGTGAGTGTATATATTTGATTCAGAGTATTTTTTATGATGTCTTGTGTAAATGTTCTTAACACCAGTACTCCTGCTTGGTCTTAGGGGTTGTTCGGGTTAGTTCTTTTGGGAAAAAATTACACAACGCAAGTACAGATTTGGTTTTGATATTATTGTAGGCAATTTATTTAATTTCAGGTTTTAATTGTAACAGTTAGTAATTTAACGTTAGTATTTAACGTCTGGTACCATAAGCACCAGAACAATGGTCTACTTCCTACCTACCTTTACTACAGAAGTATTTCATCTGAAGATACTTGCATCTGCGGCAAATTAGGAGACGGCCCACATTACCTGTTCAAACACCCCTAAACAAAATATTTTCAGATTCGTCATCCACCCCAAAACCATCCAAAATATTTAGTCTTCCTTTTCGAATGAAAGAGACAAAATCAACATCATCAAAATAATGAATATTGTAGCAAACATGGAGGCAGATTTATAACATCCCTGATGAAAAATTATTTGCATCTAAAGAAAACCTTCATTACGTCAACAGTTGTTGTTTATTTATTAGGCCTTTCGCACGCATAGAACACCCATTGAATCTTTAGCTTTCATTTTACAAGATCTGTTATAAGCCACAGACCATTACAACAAACATTGCATCGTCGTAAGTACAAAAATCTCATGTGTAAATAAACACCCTCAAGCATTAATATTGCAGAAGAATCGAACCTTGAAAATATCTAACTTGTAGAAAGTTGTATTCGAAGGGCAGCACATGTTGACTCTACTGTAAAGCATCGGTATCCTCACCTGCTATCACTAGCAACTATTCCACTAACTATATATGTATTAGATTTGGAGAACTTTTAAAATCATATTGATAACTTTCCATTCTTTTAAATCTCCATTCTTCTTTCTCTGCTGCTTTTTCCAAATTTTGGTCGCTTGTGAACGTGAAATGAAATAATCCAGGGAACGAATTTCCGTAAAACAAACGAAGCATTAAACTTAACGTAAGATAATAAAAGACAGAAAAGGAGGTTCACATCTGATGTGTGATTCACAGGAAGCCAGTACCCAGTGCTTTCTGAAACAATTACAATATTGCCACAGGAGCGTGGCTATTTGTAAGAAAGCAGCTTCATCTCGTAGCTTGGAATTGAGTGCAGACAGAAATAAAGGTACCGCTCCCAAGTGTAACTTCACCAGTAGTTTTATATTATTTATAGTTTTATATTATTGCGAGCGTACGGGTTCGTAATAGGTTGAATGCAAAAGTTCGATAATAGGTTAAGAAAAATTTATTTTATCAAACGAAATATTTCAGAACTCTGGAATTTTCCACAGAAATATTCGTACAAGTGTTCACAGTATCAAACAGTATCATCAATAGTTACACCTAAACTACTAAAAACGTTAAACGCAACGCAATGCAAAGGGCATCTAAAAAGAAGCTGTCCGCCGAAAACAACGCAAGGCGAAAACGTCATGGAACAAAACACTGTGGGAGAAACGAAAGCGAAGAGAAAACATCGCTGTTTTAAAACATCGTGGGAAAAAAGAAAGCGAAGAGAAAACATCTCAGTTCTCGTGACCGAAAATAAAGCGGTTCAAGAACTTTCGCAGTTTAAAAATATCGTCGTCGAAAATATCGTGGTAAAAAATAAAGTACCTACAAATTATCGCATGGCGATAACGTCGCACACATCAGTTTTCAGGTTTTAAAAGTTATAATTGCATATTCGCATAATGATTTGGAAGCGCAAGAAGGAAATAGAGGTATTTTTACTTCTGCATTTTCATATCTTTGAATTAACTAATAGATTTTTACTGAAAAAGTAAGAAGAAAACTTAAGCATTTAAAAATTGAAAAATGAGTATTACAATTAATGCAACTTGTAACACTTGATAGAATTTTAAATTTACATAGTTAATTAACCTCATGCACTTATTTATCTTCCTTTTGATAAACATTTTTAGACTGTATTTTTCATGAAAAATTATCAGACAAAATTTATAAAAGAAGATTAATTTATTAATGGTATTTCTTTATTAACTATATAAATTTAAAATTCTATTAAGTGCTAGAAGTGGCATTAATTTCCTATTCATTTTCAATTTTCAGCAAAATTCTGTCAGTTTATTCAAAAATATAAAATACAGAAGTAGAAATATTCCTCTTTCCTTATTGTGCTCCCAAATCATTATGCTAATATACAATTACAGCTTTTAAAACCTAAAAACTCATGTGTGCGATGTTATCGTCATGCAATGATTGGTAGGTGCTTTATTTTTTACCACGATGTTTTTGACGACGACATTTTTAAACTGAGAAGTTTTTGAACCACTTTATTTTTCTACCACGATGTTTTTTTGTACATGATGTTTTAGAACTGCGATGTTTTCCCTTTCTTTCTTTTCTCCCACCTAACTCGGATTTTTCTTAGTTCGCGCGGAACTACAACTCACAACAGCAGTAACTAAGCAACTGAGAGCAAATGCTCTCTCTTCAGTCTTAGATAGTTTTCAACCGGCCGCCGAGATATATCTACTACTTTCTGCTTCTCGAAATTATTGCAAAGCAATACGAGTGTGGAATTACTGTTACAACTAACATAATGATGAATTACATTTATTGTTACAATACTTGCTACGGGGACACAGGGACCGGACCAAAATGTCGCCAAATATGGCGATTTCTCTCTAAATTACTGAAATATCCATTTACTCAATGTTAAGTGCACTTGTCCCTGTATTCTTACGTTTCCGGCATAGCTTTCTCTTAAAATTTGTTTCGCGTTACATTACACAGGAAAATACAATTCCGCATATGATTGAACTAAAATCATCTATCTATGTAGAAAATCATGCAGCAACTGCATTATACATTTGCTTTAGAACCTTTTCTTTTATGAACATTTAGTCAATTGTTGACCACCAAGAATTATTCTTTTTAAAAAATACTGAATTTCAGTTGAATATATGTGTAATTTTAATTTCCGAAGTAAATGTAACTTGAACAAATTTCAGTAGTGACTCTGCATTAATGATTCTATTTTCAGAATTAATTTTTCTGCTTTACGACTATACCAGAATACGTCTTACAAATATCTATTCTAGTATAGTTGTAAAATTATCCTTTTAAAGGAAAAGTTTGAAATATATTTTATGATACTATGTACATGCTTATTTTAAATTTAGTGCCAGTTTTCATGAGATTTTCAGAACATAAGGACTTGAAATGAAATTTTCAGAAACAAAAATAAACGGGAATTTTAATTATTGTCCATTTCATTAAAGTCCAATTTTATCTTAAAAATTAAAGTTCAATAACAAATTCTGAAAATTCCATCTGTACATCATTTCTGTTGCAGAGTTTGATAGAAATCGAGTTGCAGCTAGCTGCAAAATATCATCAAAAGAAACGGAATGAGAGCATACTAAAGATAATGTTTATTTTGTTATTGGCTGATGGTTTTTGGGATCTAAAGTTTATCAGGAAATTGAGCAAATGTAGTCGAATAAAGTATCATTTCCGATGTCAATATGCTGAGGTTTATCCCTTGTAGTTTTATACTTTAAGCTATTAAAAATAATGTTTTCCCGTTATTGTTATGAAATTGTTTCAGACTCCAGACCTAAATTGTCTGTTTCCCTACCGAAGTCTTTCTAGCAGATGTTTTAAAATTGTTGTTGTTTCCTTTTGTACACAACAACCTTCTTTGTGAAGGCAGATTTCTATAACGTACACAACATTTGTTTTGCAACAGTTTCGCAATGAAAGCAAGAGGAATTTTCTCTAGATTTCTTTTCCAAGTAAATACTTAAATATCAGTTTGCTGTATAAACCGTTAAATGTAGTTTATAGTAGTTTTCTAAAATCGTACTTAAGAAAGGGGGTAATAGCTAAGGATTTCAAGTTTCAGTTCAAAATAGTTTTTAAAAATTTTAGTTAAAGTAAATACTATCAACTCTCATTGTTTTTGTGTCTCCCAACTTTTATATAGTTTGTTTCTTTAATAAGTTGAGCAACCAGTAGCCAAGCGGTAAAGTCGCTGGATGCTGGTAGTTTAATCTGGGTTCGATTTCAGGCGAACTGGTTGGTACATCTATACGTTTGCATGGTTTTACTTACGTGTCAGGTAGATACGAGTCACTTTCTATTAGAAAGTCCTTCACGAAAGCATCCCTCCCATTAGGTAGGTAGCGCTCGAGTGCTTTGCATACTAAAATAATCAAATAAACCAATCAATAATAAGTTGTGAACCGCTGGTGAATAAGCGTATAAGAACATTGAACGTTAGCAGGCCATTTCAAAGTGAGATCCCAGTGGACAGGCTAACATAAACGCGAATCAAGATTTCTTTAAAAAAAATCTTTTAAAAGATCATCTTTCCTAGAACCAGATATCTGTCTCATAGTGTGCCTCAATCAATTAATTCAACCAAATATTACTACAATCGTCTTTAAACATTTAACTGATTATTATTATCATCATCTGACTTTACTAGAATTTCCATGCTTTCAATCAATACCGTAGTAACACTGCTGTAAGGGTCGTTATATTACGGAAATTTATTATATTATATCTTTAAACGCAGTCTAAAAAGGTCATCTTTCCTAGACCAGATATCTATCTCTTATTTTGCCTCAATCAATGAATTCATCCAAACATACTACAATTGTCTTTGAACATTTAAGTTATTACTGTTATCATCTGACGTTATTAAAATTTCCAGGCTTTCAATCAATAAAAATAGTAACACTGCTGTAAGGGAACTGCTGTATTACTGAAATTTATTATATTATATCCATTCTACATGGTAATATAAATGGAAAACATTCCTTTCTCTAATTGTGTTTTAAGCAGGATTAGGTTATAAAGATTTACAATTCTGAATGAAAATATGATTGAAAGGAATTGTGTCAATAATAGCTGAACATTAAGATCATCACACTAAGCAGCTTAAGTTAATGCAAATTCGCTTTGCATTAACTTAAGCTGCAGTGAAAAGGTTAATTTTTATCTGGATGGTGCAAGACTTAGTTTTTCCTCATACATGCGAGAATCGTGATTTTATCGGCAATAGTGTGAGAATAATAAATAATAATCAATAAAGTGAGAATGTATTAATGAAACCAAATGCTGTTTTCTGCATCAAGATCGAACTTACTTTAGATTTAAACATATACTTAAACGTAGCTTAAATTTTATAAAATTTTCCCAAATAGCACTAAATATTGTTCGCTGAATGCATGTAGTTTCTGAAATTTAGTTGATAGCAACTTTATTCATTTTACTCGGTTTATGTATTTACTTAAATTAAAACGGAAAAGAGAATGGTGAGTAAATCCAGCATTTTAATCACAAATTAGGCTAAAATACATTTCGGAAACTTAACGCAAACAAACCTTCGTGTTATAAAACGTCCTTTGGAAATATATTTATTAAGAATAAGGTTATTTGGATTATTATGAAATGATTATTATTACGATAAAAAATCTAAAATATTGTTACAATTAGTTAAATAAAAATTCTGGTTAGACACCACATGACTTCTTTGCACGGCCTATTAAATTATACACACTTTTTACAGCATTTCGTTAAAACTTATTTCTTCGGATTTCATTAGAGATATATTTCTCATTCAATTAATACAGCTCTCACATAGCGGCAAAACAAAAATAAAAAATAAAGAAAAATAAACAAAATAATAAACAAAAATAAAATAAATAAAGAAGCTCAAACATCTTCATTAAAAATTGAAAAATATAACAAAACATAAAACACCAAATACAATTAAAAGAGTTAAATTTTTTTTAATTAAAAATTATAGTTTCTGCTCAAAAACAAGGAATTCGGCCAGCGGCAAGATGGCAGAGGTTTTGGGGCATAAAATTGAAAGTTTGCTTTTGGCCCCACTTCGAAATTAACTATTCACTGTTCTGTTAAGTTTCAAATGTAAACAAATATGGCTGCTCTGTTAGGCTTAGTCGCACTTAAACAACTTTTAAATTGTTGATAATTCTACAACTATTGCAATCAGATTAACTTAAGACATAAAAACCCTTACCGGTACAGAGAGACGAAAGAAGTACAGGGGACACCAAAACATCGTCGTGGGCAAAACTGATATCGCCCCACTGCACTAACTATCTATGAAAGGGCACCCTCATGGGGCACGCTAGCGCCATGTTCGGGCATTTGTTTATATTAAAAGCATATTATATTGAAGCATTTATAATAGTTATATATTAAAAGTGTATAATTTGCATTACAAACAATATTGACATAAGATATACTTTATACGGGTACTTTGCAATTACATGGATAAATACAATAAATACAATGGATAAATACAATAAATACAATGGATAAATACAATAAATACAATGGATAAATACAATAAATACAATGGATAAATACAATAAGTATACAATGGATAAATACAATAAATCATTTAGAGATGTATATACATATTTCTTTTGCGTTTCGGTTTGGAGCTTTGTTGGTGAGGGGGGATGATTATGCTACGTGGTTCGTTGCTTGTTTGGTATTTTGTTACACGGTTCGCAGTTTATAAGTTCATTCTTAGCACGGTTTATATTTCAGCATACAGTTAATGAATTCATTTCATGGTACATAGTGTTGAGTGCGTAGTACTGGTGTATCTGTCACACATTGCACAGTATGAAGTAGTTCATAGTTCGTAGTTTGAGTAGGTATAAGAAAAGTTACGAATATCTCAATAAATGGAGGTATTTAAGCATGTTTTCTAATGTCACTCCTACATAGCAAGAGGGTGAAGAGTGGATATGCTCATTGTTATATTTTCTGAACTTGAAAAATTATTTCGCGTTGTATGCTATGGATGGCAGAGGTCCAGTCCTTGGAGTTGTAGGTAATGGATAATATTTTCGTTGTTTTGGAAGACTTTACGGTGTTTAATGATGAATCTTCTAAATTCTATTCCAGTATCGGTGGGATGGCGAATGTGATGGGCTGACGTTAGCGGGCACGGAAACATGTAATGTTCAGAGTCTCTGCTTTCCCCACATATGCATCTATCCGACGTAGCCATATTCCAATCATAAAAATACTTGGCAAAGGGACCGTGACCCGAGATGTACTGGGTGAGAAAGTAGGTTGATATTGTCGTATTTTCGTCAGCCTTGGGCAGCAGTTCAAATGCACGTCGTCCTTGCGGTCCTTGTTCCCACTGACGTTGCCACTTTTCGTTCGCCATTTGTTTTAGTTGGTGCTTTAATGCTGATTTAGGCCATGGGATATGAATTTGACATCCTCTTTGTTTTAGTGCTGCCTGTTTTGCTAGAAAATCGGCCCTTTCATTGCCTTCCCAAGCGTTGTGCCCTCTGGTCCATGACAGGACAAATTTCTTATTACTTGTGCTTATGATGTCTTGAATTTGCCGGACTATTGGAGAATTTGTGTCCTGTTGTTTGATGGCATGTATAGAGGACTGACTTTCGGTGAATACATGGATAGTATCAGTATTTAACTCTCTAAGTTGCATAATGCTGTTTAGTATGGCTATGAGCTCTGCTTGATATACACTGTTTTGCGGCCTAAGGTGACCTTGCCATTCGGAATGAAGGCCTGTTTTTGTTTTTATGGTGACACCGCTTCCTACCGTATGTTGGATCTTTGAGCCATCCGTGTATGCAGTAAATTAAGTTGATGGAAGTGGTTTGTCGAGCTTACAACTGAGGTTGTCAAGACCCAGAGCGGGATGTCCGTTATGATTCGGTGGCTTTTCTTCATAGTCTTGTGGATTGAAAATGATGTCGTTGTACGTGGCAGTTTTCTTGAGTTGTAGGATCATTGTGGAAGTGCTTCGATTTCTGTTTGAATTGGTAGTGGAGTCACCTCGGCTATTGTTTGCAGTGCATTGGTGGAGGTTGTTGAGAATGATCGGGTAATAGTGATCAAGAAAGGTCGTTGAACTGAGTTAAGAGTCCGAATTCTTTTCGCTGTCATGGGAAAAGCCCAGATAGCAGCTCTGTAGGTGATTATTTTATTGACTACTGTGTTTAAAAGAATTTCCATAATGCTATGGTTAAGACTCCAGGAATATCCTTTCATCGTCCTGAATGCTTTTGCGGTTTTGGCGGTGGTTAGCTTCTTTTCCTGGAGATGCGGTATCCAATCGAATTTCTGATCTATGGTGAGTCCTAAGTACTTGATGGTCTTCACACATTTTATTTTATTGTTTCCAATTCGCAGGGTGGGGTTCCTGGTGATTGTTTGCCCTGGCTATTGTATTATGGGTGCATGCGATTTTATGCGTGATATTTGGAGTTTTATTGTATGACAAAGGTTGTTGAATATATTAAGGGTGGTGTTGCAATTTTCCTCTAGTTGCCTTCGGGTAGAACACCATTATTCAATCACTTTAAAAGCAAAAACTGCAGAATTTACCAACATATAAGAATAAAAAATACTGAACTCACCAAGCCGAGTAATAGAGTGAGTGTATATATATATATATAAATATATATATATGTGTGCATATTTATGTACCTTTGGTGCGGCCGATTTGAACCTAAAAGGGAAGTGTACAGCTACTTGTCACAGCAGTCCCATATGCAAAATTTCAACGTTCTGAAGCTGTTTATTGTTATGCGAAATACATGCATACATACGTGCTTACGTACAGATGTTACGAAAAAAATCTCTTCTGAATCCTTTTTAAAGCCATTTTTTGTTTTGGGAAAAAGAGGCCTTTGTTCTGTGCTTACGTACGAATGTCACGCAAATATATCGTTAAATTGCATTCCATAGGGGTCAAAATGGATATTTTCTTGAAGTATGATACCCGAAATATTTCGTTGTTATAATATATCCGTTACTTCGTGCAAGGAAGTAAAAAGACGTGGGGCAGCGGCACATAACGAAGCAGAGGTAAATCGCAGACCGACAGAGTGATCAAAGATGGACTTTCATAACTGAAATTTTTTTCTTCTCATATCATTGCAGCACCTTGGTTCCGTTTATTTGAGTTTGACAAAGCATTCGAGGGCTATTTGCCTAAAGTGAACCTTCTTGAGAACTTTGCAATGGGAACTGTCTCGTACGCATGTTACACATGGGCAAAACCACGGAAACACCCATGCAACCAGCCCATTTGCGGGATTCGAACCTCGGACCGAACTACCAATGATCAGCGACTTTATCGTTGGGTCGCTGATGGGCCCTATAGATCATTGGAAACCTGACTTGTTTAAAAAAGTTTCCATTCTTGTAAATGTAATAAAATAAATGGTTATGGAATCTATTATTGCTGGTATAATTGCATTTTAACTTCGATATCGTTTTAAAAGCTTTTCGTTAAATATTTTCATTTTAAATCCAAAGCCTTAAATGGTTTACAAAAGACGTTCTCCTTTCAGGTACATACCATTTATATATTTTTCTTATAGTTTAAGTAACCCAAAACTTTAACTGTTAATCTTATGTAACAATGAGATTTGAATAATCATTCTAAACTATAATAAATGGTCAGTCTTCACAAATTTAAGACCGAATAAAAGGGGTCCAGTTTATAACTAATCTGTGAGGAACAGTATTGTGGTTTTCAAGCTATAGTGTAATTTCTCATAATTAAACTTTCAGACCTATTTATTGAAAATTTCATTGTTCGAAACCCAGAAAATAGACTTTTAAAAAGAATGCTAATTTATAACCAACAAATTTACTAAATGTTCTCGTCATATTTCTTAGCCAAAGTGTGAAAACTTTGTGCATTAAATTTAAAGATTCATAATAAAAACAGAATTAAAAATAATTTGTTATTGTTAATTTGTAAATTTTGTCTAAAAATTTAAAAATTATCTAATGTGGGCAATTCCGTTATAAGAAAACACGCCTTCAAACAATTTCTACTCCATAGATACTGGAGACAATGTTGTCTATATGACTCAGTCAAATATATTGATCTTATTTCTAAGAGAATGCGTTTATCTTCGAAACAAGTACGTCCGTAAAAAGCTTTTTAAAGTGAGTCGTTTTATTTGAAATTTTATTTACTGAAATATTTAACTTAAAAGACTGTCTGCCTAACCTTTATTTCTGACGTTTAGAAAAATTTTACCATCATCAAGTTTACGTGTTAACGAAAGTATATTTCTTCGTTGGCAACTGGTTCGGTTAGGTTAAGTTACTTGAATATGGCGAAGCATATGAAATATCTGTCTGAGAGAGGAATGTTTTCATGGAGGAGTTTCTAAGGAAAACTGTCTCATGCTCGCATTACTCATAGGGAAAGCAAACCACGCGGCAAGTCCATCGTCCGGGTTCGAAAAAAAGATTGAACTACTAGGATTCAGTGGTTTTAACCACTCGGTCACCAGTGAGACATTTGAAATTCATACGTACATCTTTCAAAATAAAATTCCCTGGAGCATGTTATCCCATAATTGGAAAAATCCAGAAGAAATTGGTATTTCCGTTTTTAATTTTCAAATTTCAGTAATTGATTCAGGACTATTTTATCATTTTATTTCAATCAAAGTTATTTATATCATTTTTATGTACATATTGTAAGTGTGAATTTATTATAAAACTTTCCTTACGTCTTAAATACTTGTTACCAAACTTGTTACCATATTTAATAATAAGAGGCTTTTATTACTTCAGTTATGAAATTAAGAAGTGAAGAGATTATTAAAAATAACTTTTTATTTAATTTCTCTGGACTAGTGCACTAACGCATCTTTAGATATATCACACAAAACAAGTAATAGTACCTAAGTATTTACTATTTTAAAATACGTCTTTCATGAATGAAGAACACCCAACAGCTCCCGAGCGAAAACGTCGCTGAACACCGATAGTTCGATCTGAGTTGGAGTTTAAGGAAACGGGCTGGGTGGATAGATTTTTCGTGTTTTGCCCCTTCGTAACGTGAATAAGAGCTATTTCCCTTACAATGTCTTCTACGAAGGCATCTCTTCCCTAGGCAGACAGCCCTCGTATGCTTAAACCAAATCAAATCTGATCGGGTAACATTTGTCAAATCCGATCTTGAATTCCAAACTGAAACACATTGCACTGCTGTGGATGCTTATTGATTTCATTTCAACTAAGCTTCCAGAAGTTCACAGTTTTAGTTTGAAAATTGTCGTACTCAGGGATGAGTTACTTCCTCAAGCAGCTCCACAAATATGTACACTGTGAAAAAAAAGAGGGGGGCAGCTATTCTCCCGTTTTAGTTGGCCGAATGACGAAATTCAAATTGCGTTTTTCATGTCTCGAAAGCGTAACTTGGGATATGTATTATATTTATATATATATTATATTTGACAAAAAATGGGACATTTTTTTAAATGGCACGCCATTGTTTTTCCATATTTCGATTCTACGACTCAAATTATACCTAAATATTAGATTTTGTAAAGTTTGGTGAGAAATTTACGGAAAAATTCAAAACTTTATTCTGCCGCATTTCTTTCAGTTTGCGCCAAGAATAATTCACTTATCAAACTTCTTAATTTATAGCAACCTATTTTCCTTTCCCTTTTTTTCATTGTAGACGAGCGGGAAAAAAATCATCGTTCATACTTTCAAATAATTTTAACAAAGTCTGTAAACCACATTTGGCGTTATTATCGCTTATAATATATATGCCAAATGTCAAAACGCGCCAATATATAAATTCATCATAAAAACGGACGAATTTTATTTGGAATGAAACTAAATTTCGAAATGGGAAAGGAAGAATCAAATATGGTTAAAAAAGGATATTAACAAATACATATAAATTCAATTACAATTGAGGAGCTAAAGTTTTGACAGCTATTTTTTAAAAATTACTCCTGCGATTTTTACAAAACTTAACAGTTTGGCATAATATGAGTCGTATAATAGAAATATGAAAATCATTTGGCATATCATTTCAGAAAATGCCCGATTTGTGCCAAAATACCTATGTTAGGACCTATATATAAATCTAATACATATCCTAAGTCGCGCTTTCGAGACATGAAAACGCAAGTTGAACTCCGTCAATCGGACCAGTAGAACGGGAGAAATAGGACTGTTTTCTTTTCCCCAGTGTACATATATCGCATTTCAAAATAATAAAAACATTTGCTATGTTATGGATATGCATTCAGCTTCAGTCATCCAGCTACGTTGTAAAGGTAATGTATATGCTGTTATGGAGAATAATATAAATATTATATAATTTGAGATTAGGGACCATATTAAAGTACGAGGTTTTTCATCTGTTAGATTTTATCTGGTGTAAAAAATTATCCAGAATTTTATAGTAGGTTCTCATATTTCCAGAAAACTAGTAAAACTGCCATTCTAGCATTTTAATATTTTCCTATCAGGCGTAGTTTATGTTTTAATTTTAGTTTGCACCTGAAGATGTAGTTTAATAAAATTACTTTGACTTCATTTAAATTTTGTATTCTCATATTTTTAAATGTTAGGATGACAGTATTATTGTTATTTTAAATATTATGATCATGAAAAATGAAGAATAATTATTTAAATGAGCTTTAACTATGAATCAAATTTAAAAGTGAACCAATTTTTCTTTTCTATTTTAGAATTTACTTTTATTATTTTAAAATATTCTTTCGTTACTTTATCTTTCAATGCATAATGACAGTACTAATGCTAGTATAGAACTCAGCAGATTCATTATAAAGCTGCTAAAGAATACGATGGAACAAGACGCCACCAATTTAAATTTTATTATAAAATTTAAGTTGAAAATAATAATTTACAAATAGCGGGTGCAAAAGTTGCCAGAAGTATGGATATTTTCTTTATAATCTGGGTCACGGACGTCATAATGTATGTCTCATTCCTAATGGTAAAATATTTCAAAATTTGAATGTATTCATTAATGATTCTGA
Organism: Stegodyphus mimosarum; assembly: GCA_000611955.2. Classification (NCBI taxonomy): domain Eukaryota; kingdom Metazoa; phylum Arthropoda; class Arachnida; order Araneae; family Eresidae; genus Stegodyphus; species Stegodyphus mimosarum. Next base: position 439,917 of record KK119897.1, on the reverse strand, counting down.
AGAATGAAAGATACTAAATTATAACATTTTAATTTCTAGCGTTGTTTTAAGACTATATAATAATTGGCAATACTATTTTATTGTTTTTGAAGCAATGTTAAAATTACACTCTTTTGCAAAGAACTCGAAGCACCAAAAAGGACTTTAGCGATCGTGACGAAATTTGGTATGCGAAAACATCTTGATCGAACATGCAAATGATCAAAGTTTCAAGGCAAAGGAAAAGGAATTGCGATCATAGCGCGCAATTCTCAAAATATAAAACCAGTAACAGTGGCGGAAAATTTATCTTTTTTTGTTGCTGCCATTGTAATTCCTTAAAGAAGCAACTAAAGATGCCATTACGACGATATCGAAAACCTCACAGACAACTAAATGAGTTCGAACGTGTCGCATTGTAGAGTTGCGTGAAGCTGGGAATACCGAACAATAGGCCGCCATCCGCAGCGTACAGACATTGGTGTGCAAAGATGTTGGTAGCAATGGTTGCTACAAGGAAATTGCCGACGAAATGAAGTCTCTGGAAGGTCAAAGAGCACAAATGCGAGGCAAGATAGGGTGATTGTTCGCCAGGCATGAACCGCCCCAACGGTATCATTGTCGACTAATCAAACGCATTACAGCGACGTCTATACCTCCCGTGGTACCGTCTACCATCTCACGGCGCTTGTCTGAGGCAGGATACGCACACAGAGGCCTTTAAGAATTTGCCTTTGACCCCACAACATCGGCGGAGTCGTCTGGAGTGGTGTCGCAGCCGATCATCATGACTGGCATTGTATAGTGTTCAGCGATGAATCACAATTCACTCTTGAAGCAGGTGACCACTGTGTGCATGTCTGGAAAGGACGGGGCCAGTGGTCCCAATCAGTCTTTGTTTTTCAAAGGCATACGGCCACAACCCCTGATGTGGTGGTGCGGGGTGTTTTTTCTTATGAAAGCAGATCATCTTTAGTCATCCTCCGTACATCATTAACAGCTCAACAATATGTTGATACCATCCTGCGGCCGGTTGCATTACCCTTCATGAAAAGTCATCCTGGGACCCTTTTCCAGCAAGATAATGCCAGGACACATGCTGCTCGCATATCTCTGGACTGTGTCCGTGAGGTTGTAACTCTTCGTTGGCCAACAAGGTCACAGACCTTTCATCAATAGAGCATGTCTGGGATATGGTAGGCCGCCAGATTCGGGCACCACAAAATATCGCAGACCTGTATCAGCAACTGATGAATGCCTGGCAGAATGTGTCGCAGGTTGACAATAGGAACCTCTACCACTCCTTGCCTCGACGAATTCAAGCACGTATACCCGCCAGGGGCTATTCGACCAACTACGAATAATTTGAATTATCTATGGGTGAGCCGTGAACAGGTACTATGACCTCGATTTTTTAATCATTTTATTATGAGCTATATACATATTCAGTTTCATGAAAAACAACCACTTCCTTCATGGTGCTTCGACTTTTTTTGCAAAAGAGTGCAGTAAAAAGAAAAACAAAGGCTGAATTCATAGGATTTTTTTCCTCGTAACAGTTATGGTCAGATTATTCACATACGGCTATTAACTAATGGCAACTATTCACGTAAGGTAACGAAATGTTGGCTTTTCGAAGGCGAAAATATTAACAGTAAGATTCTTTTGCTTTATTGAATATGATGTATGCAAACTGTTGACTGAATGTATAGCAATATCTAGTGTTTTTCTTAAAGAAATTCTGTAAATTATCAGATTCCGTTCAGGATGACACATAGCATGTCCAATATTTTATAAGAAATTGTATGAGACATATAGTATGCTAAGCGGAAAGAGATAGGAGTATTTTTATCAAGAAAAATTCAATTTAAACCATTTTGAAGCAATCAAAATCTACGAAAAATGTCTGAAAGCAATTTTCTGTTTCCAACATTTCCGTTTAAATTTATCAACAAAGAACAATGACATCATAGTCTGTGAAACAGAGCAGCTAGTCAATGCGAATTATTTGCATTTATCCAGTTAGTAATTTTATCAAAATATTTTAAAGTGTTTACTTTTATATTACAAAATAAAAATATACATTATGGGATTAGAATTCTTACAGTAATAACATTTGTATTTTGCAAAGAAACCCTTAAGATCTTTGCTTTAAGAGTGTGAAACTATTGATTTCTAAGAAAATTTTCTTTTACATGTGGCGATGGTTGGATTAATCATTGGCACAGCATGAATTATCGGAAAACTCAAAGACTGAGATAATCAAAGGAGATCGCCACACTTTACTGTTTTTTTTAAATAGGATACTGCAGGCAGTTTTGAATTGCGTATTCGGTTTCTTGAAATATATTTTAAAAAATTAAATTAAAGCATGAACATTTATTATACATTTCTTGCAATTATTCAAAGAAAATAATGCATTTGACACAGTTAATTACTTTGTGGAGTCACTAGATTTTTTTTGAAGCAGAAGACGTGAAAAACATACAGTATTCTCGCCGGGACTCGAACCCTGAACCTCTCAAATAAGCGTCGAGTATGCTTCCAATTACACCACGAAGACGTACGGAAAGAAGGGAGAAAATATCTTACATACTTCTCCTTTTAAAGGGTGACTGAATGTTACGGAACCCAGTCACCAAATCCTGGTGGTGACGAATTCTCATCCACCACCTCTTAGTTCGGACGCCACTTGTAGAGTCATTAGATTTTTTTTTTGAAACAGGAGACGTGAAAAATGTGCAAAAGCCTGGCCGGGAATTGACTGCTGGATTTCTCGAATACGCGTCGGGTATGCTTCCAATTACAGCATGAAGGCCTGCGGAAAGGACGGAGAAAATACCTTGCAACTTCTAATGATAATTTCTTAAAAAACACTTCTTTACTGATGTGCCATAATGTAATAAGAGAAGTAGCTCCTGAAAAAAGGTATAATAACTTAAAACCCAAAAAAAAAAAAAAAAAAAAAAAAAAAAAAAAAAAAAAAAAAAAAAATTGAGATTTTCGTATTGTCGCTACCTCAAGTCTGATAAGCTACATTGATTGCCGTTATCTTAAATTGTACTCCATGTATTTTGTATCCCTGATGCAAAAGCAAAATATAATTTGGAGGAGATAATGAGCGAATCAATGCAATTTTTCCTCAATTTCCATTAAACTATCATACAGTAAGGTTTCATGATTAGCCCCAAATTTTCCTTTTTTATAAAGACTGATAGTGCTCCTTTAACAAGCCGAATGATTAATGTCATGAGATAATAGTAGTTTGATTCGGATTCTATTTATGGCAGCTGAAGGAATTTTAGAAAATTAATTTTTCTTTTGCCTAACGTAAAGACGGTCCAGTTTCCTCTTCAAAGTTCTCCATCAAAGCACTATTCATCAAGAATAATAATACTAATTCAAGAATAATAACCCTAGCATGCTTTCCGAAAATTAAGTAATCCAATTAAAGCTGGTTGTAATCTGAATGCACTAAGTGATAAAATTATTCACATCTGCCAATAAAATGTAAGATATCACTTTTCTTGATGTAAGATATCAGAAAGATATGAGAAAATTTCTTGAAAGTGAAATTTATGTAATTTCTACGGTTAGCACTTAACTAAGAGGTACCACTGTTCAATAGAATATAATTGGGTTGGGTTATTCAATTATGGCAAAGCACACGAGGGCTATCTGCCTAAAGGGAGGGGTGCCTTCGTGGAGGACTTTCTAAGGGAAACTGGCTCGTATACACGTTACACATGGGGAAAACCACGAAAACACCCATGCAGCCAGCCCGTTCGCGGGATTCGAACCTCGGACCGAACTACCAGTGTTCAGCGTCTTTACCGCTCGGCCGCTGGTGGGCCCAATAGAATATAAAGTCTTTATTTGCCATAGTAATGTTTAGATATTTTCTGTATTCAGTTCCGTCAAGAATATCGTAAATTGCATTTACGTCAATAGTTCCACTTACCATCCCAATGTATCTCACGCAGAGGGCAAAAGAAACAAAAAATGAATTTTATGTACCTTAAAACTGACGGTTTGCATTTCTCTTTTGAAACATTACGACCTATGCAATGGCAATTTTTATTTACTGTAAAATATATCTTGCGTAACTCTGTTGAAGGGCTTAGTTTTGCAGATGTCAGTTTGGCAGTTGACACTTCTGTTTCGAAAATATCCCAAACGAAGAATTTCAAAAATCATATAAAGGTATACATTTGAATCAACTTCAGCAGCAACATAGTAAAACTAATACAGCTTCAGGGTTCGTCTAGAAATGTATTTTATATCAACAGTAAATAATCTCTTTGGGTACCACCTGAGAGAAATATCATACTCGTTCTCTCTCAGCAAACTTTCACAAGTCTAGGCAAAGTCAAAAAATAGGTACTAATGTATTATATGATACTAAGATGATGACTAGTAAGACAGAGAATGATAGCACATTTGTGTGAAGGGATACATATCATACTATGATGTATTTTTAAAACAAAATTTTAAGCCTTATATCTAAAAGACAATATGAACTATTTTTATGGGTGAAATATTTGTTTTGAGATTTTTTTTTTGTTTTTACTTCCTTGTACGAAGTAAAAGAAGTATTGTAATCACGAAAAATTCCAGGTACCATATTTCAAGAAAATATACGATTTGACTGCTATCGAATGCAATTAACGATGTTTTTGCTAGATATGACAGAATAGAGGCCTCCTTTTTCCAGAAAAGGATTATAAAACTGATTTAAAACGGATTCAGAATATTTTTTTTCGTTGCGTCTATACGTATGTACGTATGTATGTACGTATCTCGCATAACTCAAAAACGTGTACAGAACGTTGAAATTTTATGTATAGGACTGCTATATTATATAGTTGTACACCTCCCTTTTCGCTTGCTATCGGTCGCACTAAAAGTATATAAATGTCTACATATATACCAACTTTTTTACTCGGCTTGGTAAGCTCAGTTTTTTTTTATTCTTATATGTTGGTAAATTGCGTATTTTTTGCTTTAAAAATGATTGAATTATGCTGTTCTTATCTTCCGGTTAAAGGTTTCGTGCCTATAGTTAACCTGCATGCAATAATTGTAGAATTATCAACAATTTAAAAGTTGTTTAAGACTGGCTAAGCCTAATTTTTGTTTACTATAGCAGCCATATTTGTTTACATTTGAAACTTATCAGAATCATGGATTTGTTGCCAATCTAGAGAAAACTATGCTTCGTAGCAACAAAGTAACGTCTTCTTTTATTATTGCAAATTAAATCATGCTTAATTCATTCTGGAATTATCATTTAAGTTATTAAATTATCCCATATATTGACTCAGCATACCGTCCACAACAAGTTAAGTCAGTTTCTACCCCTTCAGTGTCTTTTTTCTAAAAGTAAACTTTTAGTTTTTTGCACTGAAAAATTTGCTTTCTCGCCCGCTGGCCATATTGCTTGTTTTTGCGTAGAAACTACAATTTAATTGTAAAAGTTGTTCTTTAAATTGTTTTAACCGTATTTATATTTTATATTTTCCTATTTTTTTATAAAAATAGTTAGAGTTTTTATGTATTGTTGCTTTCTCGCGAATTGGGAACAGAATTAATTGAATGAGAAATATATCTCTAAAGAAATTCGAAGAAATAAGTTTAAATGAAATTAAGAAAAAATACGTAGAATTTATTATTCCTTGCGATGAAGTCATGTGGTGTACACATCAGATTTTTTTTAATTTAACAATTTACACGGCACTGTTTTCAGACTATAAAATCTATAGAAATATTTTAATTACTTACCTTTTTAGATTTTGTGGTTTTACTCTTTTGTTTCAATTACGTTGTGGGTGAAAATAAATTTTAAAATCATTTCTTTAAGCAGAAATATAATACCTGAGGCTTTAAACCGCAGTTTCTCCTTAATTACTTTGATTGAAATGATAACTGTACACTTAATTAAAACACCACCTATTCTAAGGAACACATGTGTAATATATGTGTCATAGTTACATAAATATACAAGTCAAGATCAGTTACATTCAGGTATTCTTACTCCAGGATGACGTATGCAATACACGAGGTTAACTGCATTATCTCCTGGCCAGTACATTTGATCATCGACATAATGAGCGCATATTTCCAAATCGCACCGGGTGGGATGAATTCCTTGTTCATTGCGATCAAAGGGAAGTTCACATAATATGTATATTTGTGGTTGTGAGTATGTAATAAGATTTTAGTAATGATAATTTTCTTTAGTTTTCCTGCTCTGTCATTTGCCATTGCGTTTTATCATTTCGAACTTTTTGATGTCATTGATGTTTGAACTTCACTGCTGCATTTTATTTCCGTTTTGTTACACTGTAAGTATTGGCGCAGCCTGGAAGAAAGAATAGAAAGCAGTGAACCTGTAGAGTTTCCTTTATTTTACATAATAAATTATTTTATGTTTGATACCTTTCCTGAACTCCTCAACTTCCCCTCCCATTTCCTCCCCAGAAGTTAAATTTAAAGTTAAGTAAAGTGGGTATTTAAACGGTTGAATCTCCGAGTTTATTACTCCTGTTATTTACTCGTGTTTTTGCTAGCCAGGGCACGTTTCGTTGCTATACCGTAGTTATACACTAGTACACCTCTTGGCCATATTCGAATAATCGTCACGCCTGTTAGGTTTGTGAATCAACCTAAGTTAGCCGTAACTTAACGTGCTAATCCAGCACTATTCTAATTAGACTTTGAATTGATTTATATTCTACGTTTAAATTTCACCTCAAGTTGACGGTGTTATTGTAAGGCACGAAGTACATGCCCCTTCTGTTCTTACCTAAACTTAATAAACTGTTATTTTCACCCTTCTTCTGTGCTGGTATCATTTCACGCCTGTGTGAGAATTCGCCAATCTTTGTAGGATCTTAATCTTCGCTGTGTGAGAATTCGCCAGATTCTTTGTTGTTGCGAAGCTTAGTAGTTTAGTTTATGTGGAATAGAAGAGGAAGATCTCACAACCCGATTTCTCACGAAGAACGTCTCACAGATTTCCACTATTAATTTTTTTAGAAAAATATATATGAATTTAATAACCTAGAAACCACAATGTGAAAATTTTAGCTCCTAATAATCTGTACGTAAGGTAGTCGAAAGTTGTAAAAAATGTCGATATTTGCGATATACAGCTGTTTGAGGACTTTCAAAATTTTCAAAACGCAAACTTGAAAATTCCGAAAAGTCATGCTATAACTTGACGCAGCAAAGATTGTAAGTAATAAATGAAAAGGTAAGAAACTAAAGATACACGTTGTTTTCAATATATGTTAGTTTATAAAGAAAGATTAAAAATAGAACTGATGGAAATTTAGTTTTGAAAAATTAGGCCAGACCACAAGAAATTCTATTCAAAACTTACTGGAGAAACATGTTTTATGTGACAAAGCATTCATTATGACATCTGATTATAGCAAAGCAAGCAAGAGTTTTCATGCCTAAGGAAAAGGATGCCTTCGTCGAGGACTTTCTAAGAGATACTTGGAAAGTTAGTTAGGACCTTAGAAAGTTAGTTAACCTTATCTAGGTTACAGATGGGGAAAAAACACAAAAATGCCAGTACAACCAGCCCCGTTAGCCTGGAATCGAACCCAAGTCTACTAGTATTCAGCGACGTATACTTCTCAGTCACTCTTGGGTTCTATGTATTTTTGGTGTAGGTACTATAATGCGTTCCCATTGCTTCCATCTATTGCAGTTTCGTGATCTATTGCAGTTTCGTGATTCCATCCATTGCAGATGCAATTTCAGAACACATTTTATTTAAAGTATTTTGTCTTTATGATGATAAATATACACTCTTAGACAAAAAAAAACAAAAAAAAAATGACGCACCACGACACACCGAGAAGGTATTAAGCAAATTGGACACAAATTGATATGGATACAGGTTTCGACGGAAAATGCAAAATTTTACATTTTGGCTGCCAATGAATGAACGGTTGTCGCTACAGCACATCTGATCTGCGCAACTAGCAGGATATTTAAGAGGATAAATTACGATTTCAGGTCATTCCGTGTACTCTGGTAGACAGTAACTATGCCTCCCATGCAAGTGCGCGAACGATATGCGCAGATGACAGAATTTGAGAGAAGTCGTGTAGTTGGTCTCAAAGAAGCCGGTTGGTCTTATCGGCGAATAGCTCGACATTTGAGCAGGAGCGATGCCACTATTAGACGACGTTTGCAAAAATGGGTGAACCATGGCCGCACACAGGATCAAGAAGGAAGCGGTAGGCCTAGACAAACGACAGAAGCTGAAGACCTAGCAATCCTCAGAGCGGCACTCACAGCCCCAGATGCATCATTATCATCGATTGTACGTTCAACTAGTGCTTCAATGACCTCAAGAACCATTAATAGACGGCTCACAGAAAAGGGCTGAGGTCACGGCGCCCCTTGCGCCGACTACCATTGACCTCTGTACAACGGCAAGCGCCCGTTTGCAGTGGTGTCGGGCTCATTCGCACTGGAATGTCACTGACTGGAGTAGAATAGTCTTCAGTTATGAGTCCCGCTTTGAAGTGAGTATCGATGACCAGCGAAGGCGAGTCTGGAGACGCTCCGGGCAGCGATGTGATACCAACCGGACTGTCTTCCGGCAGACAGGCCAACAACCAGGAGTGATGGTCTGGAGTGCCATTTCATTTCATAGTAGGACCCCTTTGGTTGTCATCCGTGCAACCTTACAGCACAGCGGTACGTCGACGAAGTTCTAAGGACGGTGCTATCTAAGCTATCTAAGACGGTTCTAAGTGTTGCCCTTCATGTCACGCCACCCTGGGCTTACATTTCAGCAAGATAATGCCCGCCCACACACTGTACATCTTTCTACTGTTTGCCTTAGTGCTTGCCGAACAATACCTTGGCCAGCAAGGTCGCCGGATCTCTCTCCTATTAAGCATGTTTGGAGCATTATGAGCAGGGCCCTCCAACCAGCTCGGGATGTTGACGATCTAATGCGTCAGTTGGACAGAATTTGGCAGGATATCCCTCAGGAGCACACCCGCAACCTCTATCAATCGATGCCAAGCCGAATAACTGCTTGCACAAGGGCAAAAGGTGGACAAACGCATTACTGACTTTTTCACTTTGTGAAGCTCTATCACTTCAATAAATCATCCAGTTTTTCTCAAATTGTAATCATTTGTTTTTCTGTACTTGTACATCACTTCTACCGATTTTCGTCCCATTCGGATTCTTCTTGGTTCGTCGTTTTTTTTTGTTCGTCTAAGAGTGTATATGAATGAAGCAGATAAAAATGGATGATGGTGGACAGTGACATGATGGATGCACGCTTTATGCAACTCACAGTTCATTTCAATACACCAGTCTGAGAGATAACAAGAGAATTATTGAGGAAAAATAAATAACTAAAAAATTTCATTGGGATATAAAAGTATAATTAAATGGATAACGTCTTCGACATATGAATCGGTGTTCAGATACTATCATGAAATCACTTGTCAGCTAATATGGGATAGCTTGCAGGGAATGAATATAATTAGGAAAAGAAATCTCCTTCTCGTACTAAAATGAGAAAAGATTAATCACCTTAAAATTTTCAAAACTGAATTAATGTTTCGTAAAGCTTTCAAAACTAAGTTAATGCTTCGTTTTGTGAAGTTAAGACTATTGTGTTGTAGATTTAGCTCTGGTGATTCCTCACTTAATTAAAGAGATTTATGATGTTGTTTTTTAACTAGTCAATCATGTTTGTCCCATTTTATATCAAAAATGCAATCGAATTGAAGGTGGAAACATGCATGTACACACACACACATGTATATTCAAAAACAACTAAGTATATATTTTTTACAATGTTTTAGATGCGCGTTCATTGAACGTTTGTATTTAAGTAAAGCAATATTTCAGAATCTAATCGCAATTGTAAATGTACCTCCATTTGAAAAGGTGTGGGAAATTGTTGCATGTTACATGATATGCAACTTCCAATTTCCACGCTATTTCAGATTACAAAAGTCCAATGTTTATGCTATTGCTTAGCGAATTTTATTTCTCTGGAATTCGACATATCTTAATTAAAAAACAGTTTTCGTATGTTCATCCAGAAAGTAAGCACCGTTTGCGCATATCATCCAAGCAGCTGACAGCACGAAGATCACTCATGCATACTGCGCGGTCATAGCTGTGCATATCATGCATAGCTGCATAGCGTGCATATCTGTGCATAGCATGCATAGCTGTGCTTTTACGTCGTTCAACTCGAGGATGAATTAGGGTTAATATCTGAAGTAATCATCTTTAAAACAACTAATTGGGAAATAAGAGCCGTTATTAAGTTTTTGAAAGCGAGAATTGTTGGATCTTGTGAAATCTATCTTCAAATAAGCGAAACTTAGATAAGAATACGATGAGTGTAGGTATGGTGCGAAAGTGAGTTAGGATGTTTAACGAAGGAAAGGAAAATGTCCTCTACGAGAGCACAACAGTTGATATCCATAATTGACCACCGAAGAGTTGGTGTGCTGCATCGACGAAAACATTAGTTCCAATAAGTGATTCACGATTTCTGACTTGTCAATGAATTTTCGAAATATTTCACGATCTTTAGTAAACGAAATTGTGACTAAACATTTGCACTACAAAAAACTGTTCTGGCGATGGGTATCGAAAATACTAACTGATGTTCAAAAACGGAAACGCATGGGAGCAGCCTTGGGATTTTAGAACGTTAATTGACAGAAGAAAATTATTTTTGGAAAAGGATTGTCACAGGCGATGAAACATGGATTTGTTATGAGACATCTGAAACGAAACGACGGTCACTGCGTCAAGACTACTGTTCCTTCTAATTGACTTGAGAAATATCAGTGCAATCCTGAGTGGGAACAGGGAGCTTACTCAAGCTATGTTCGTGTGTGCGTGGAATAGACAACAGAAATTACGAAGGATTAACTTTACCCTTTATTGCTCACAGCGTGCAGGCGCTCCCGCATTTCGGGATACTAGAGACCAACATTTTTGGTCTAAAACGCAGAAAATAAGATATATTCACTTAATAACTAAACTTAAATGTTTTACAGAACCTATTAACGCGAAGATTGGCTTTTGACACTACGTATGTAGTGGGCTAAATTCAAATACTACAATACGCCCACTATATCAGTATGAAATAAGTTCTAAGGCAGTGTCTAAAGGCAGACAACGAAGTGGCTGAAAAGCACGCGCGTCTCCTTCTTATCTAGAAGCCATTTCTTAAATACATTTTACAGTTGCAAACTCATTAGCATAAAAATCCTACTCTCGCTTATTCTGGCCGGAAATTGAAAATAAGAGAGGATAGCAAAGTTTAAAATAAAATAAATGCAAGTAAAACTTAAAAACCTTATAACTGAAGTGGCAGCATGCTCATTCCCTCAATCCCAAGAAAGCAAAGCCACTTCTTTCTTCAAGACAAATAATAATCACTGTGTTTTGGGACTGCTAAGGAATTTTTTGAGTGCACTGGATGGATCAAGCCACAACGATTAAAGCCACACCACACTAAAGAATTCACGGAGCGCGATACAGAACAAAAGGCGTGGACTACTGTCTTCTGGTATTGTGTTCATGCATAACAACGTATCCGTAATGAGGTTGCTGCTTGATTCATTTCGCTGACAACATTTCTGTCATCCTCCTTATAGTCCGGACTTAACTTTATCAGACTTCCATTTGTTTTCTCATGTCATGAAATTTCTTCCAGCCAGTACTTTGCAAGAGATAATGAGATAAGATGATTGTCCAGGAGTGATTCAAGTAGCAGGAGGCAGAATTCTATGATGCAGATATGTTACAGTTAAAGCCAAGATACGGCCCATGCCTTAATTCGCATGATGAATATGTCGAAAATTAGTTTAAGGCGTGTTGATTTTCTGTAATAAAATACAAATGAAAACAAATTGCTAATCTTTTTTAACACCAAAACAGTACTTACTCTCTGGATAAGTTTCGTATAATTTTTTTTTTTAATTTTTAATGCTGCGGTGTCTTTTTCAAATATGCCATGTTTGTCTCTAGGGAAGACATGCAGCAGCTAAGCCATTTACAGAGATTCGAATGCAGCCAAACTACCAACGATCAGTGGTTTTATACAGTCCACCAGCGACGATGAATAAAGTCGATGAACACTGGTATTTTGACTAGGTTATATTCCAGCTGAACGGACTGGTTGCATAGGCGGTTTTTTGGCTTTCTTTATGTGCAGTATATCTGGAACCCATTTCCCTTTAGAAAGTCCTTCAAGAAGGCATTTTACCTTAGCTAATATAGCCCACGTTTTGTTAATGAAATAAACCAAATCAATCCAATCATTGCTCTTAACCATTTGGCCATCTTAATTATAGTGGCCTTTTACCACTATAATTAAGAGCTATGGCAAAGAAATGAAAGGAATGATAAATCAAATGTGTCTTTGTCCATAGTATCATATTGCACTGAACCATAAAATAACGCATTAAGTACGCGCATGGTATTTGATATTTGGCGCTCTCATGTCACCGAGTAGTAAGCTAAAATAGAAAATTTCCAGAAAAGCAACACAGGAAAATAATTCTACCTTGTGCTTTTATAAGGTGACCCTTAAAACTCTTCGATTTTACACGTCTTCGAAATAATTCATATCAATTTTTTCCAAAATTTCTTTTATTGCTATTCGAATCAAATGGCGAATTTTTAAAATTAGGTATTTGATTTAAATTCTTAAAAACTACTTCTACGAAGAAATTTAGAATATACATTTAAAACATATAGCTACAATTCTCAATTATTTTAAATGTTTTAAATACGTTAAATGAAAAATATTGTGCTTTGGATTTTGCTCTGATGCTTTAACTTTCGTGGATGTTTTCTGAACTTTAACTTCAGTTTATTGCGCATTTAAATTTAGAATCTGGATTTTTTACTTTCTTAAATTAGTAATGTGTTATATTCTATCTGAAGTCAAATTCATTTCATATGTGGGCTCACCAGCAGTCGAGCGGTAAAGTCGCTGAACGCTGGTTGTTTGATCTGGGTTCTATTCTAAGCAAACCGGCTGGCTGCATTAGCGTTTTCGTGGTTTTTCCCATGTGTAATGTGGATAAGAGACAATTTTCCTTGTCAAGGCTTCTATGAAGACATCCCTCTCCTTAGACAAATAGCCTTTGTATGCTTTGCCACGATCAAATAAACCAAACCAATCTACTTCATATGATTATAAATTTAGATGATTCTAAGGGTTTTTATATGATTTCTTTAAGAACAGTTTGTTTCATGCAAGCTACTTGCTATGTTTCTTTAGATTTAGAGATAGTACTCACGCGTTTGATAGGTAGTAAGTTTTTATACTCCACACTCTCTCCACAGAACTCATCTGCCATGTAAAAAATAGAGAAAATATGGTTCAGTTTTATGCTAAGAATGGCATTTGAAATTCTGATGAAAAGAATTTTATTTTGAAATATAAACTCGACATGTGCTATCACTTGTGGTCCAACTGTCCATTTCCGATTAGACAATAGCATGGGTATTTTGAACCGTGTTTACTCTCACAACATTCAATAGATTGTCCGATCGATTATGGAAGAGAACGCGCAAGGTTAAGTGTGATTAAACCCTCATGAAACGTCCTTATCTGTAACTCCTGTCAAATATTGGATGTAATTTTATGTTACGTCTCGCCCACGCGTAAGGTAATGCGACTGTGATGGGTTTCAGACGTAAATGTGCTCCTACAAATAAGCTTAGTGCATCACACTCTCGATATTATTATATAATAATAAATGCAGGATATCTTTTAGTTCTCTTCCAAAAGTGGATAAATGTTTTCTATGCGTAAAAGCTTTTGAATGAACCAAAATAACCGTATTTGTCGATTATTGACAACAAAATAACATGGTTTTTCTTAAATACTTACCCTTCCTTCGAAGCATTTTAAAGAAATTATGTATGGATCTTATACGTGCACTCTTACATTTAAAAATATAGATTATTTGGAAAGTTACTATATACGTAGTGTACAAGTGATTCTAGATGTTATAATGTTTTACATAAGAAGCCTGGTTTTATATCCAAAGCTTTTATTATGTCCTATCCAACCTTGCTAATTGTTCATCGATATACGCAATTTCTGCAAATCTAATAGATCCGTTTATCATAACATTCCATATTTCACTACCTGTTTATTATGCATAACTCACAGATGACCATTGAGGTTCACTTTCTGAAGAGAAAAAGGGGTCTTGTTCAAGCAAATCTTAATAAATATTTCAACGTATTTTTCCAAAACGAAAAGCGAATACAGATTTCATCAAGATAAATAAATGCTTACTAATTTTAATAGTACATCAACAAGAAGCACTGAAACTTCACAAAACTAATAAGCCCATAAATCAGCCACTGAATGCTTTTTGTGTAAAGCCAAAGGCCTTTTTTCGCGGTGTTAAATACCGGAAAGCCAACAATATGAGCAGATTACTGATTTATGACTAAATTAATCATGTGCGTTAAGCAGCGTGTGCTTTCTCTGTTAGACAAGATAACTGGAAATTGAAGTATAATTCAGATAAACCCTAAATGAAACTCATTTAACTGGGAAAGGAACCATATTACGATCGTGGTTTCCTAAAATCAATAGTAACATCATGAAAATGGTAACAATTTTAAAAATTCTGAAATAATTCTATCTATTATTCTATTATTCTCTATCCATTAAATTCTGAAATAAATAAATATATGTACATTTAGTACGTTAATTATGTACGGCTATCACGAAAATTGCAATATTTAAAGTAAAAGGCATTTATGCTTTATAACATATCGATTAAACAAATATAAAATCATTCATCAAAAGTTTCCTTCTAAATAATGTGCCACACACACACAGTAAGTGTTTCAAACAGTCATAATATCGATCGCATATTAAAAGGGGTAGTTTTTTAGTATTGGGGAAATTCAATCTCTTTTAGCTTTACCTGATTTGTTTTATTTAATTTAATAATTTCAGAAAATAAACGCATCTGAAATGAATTTATTTTAATATCAGCCTACGGTTTTCTGCAGATTTTTTCAAAAGCTTGAGAAGCGAAAGCTTCATGAATACCTGGTGGAAGCTCTTATTTTTATTAAAAGAGGAAGTCATTGTGAATTTTAAATATTGCGTTTCAAGAATGAATAATACATTTAATATATAAAATACATTATCGGAACATAAGGCTGCAGGTGAACCTCAGAAGAGTATATTAGTAATCTTAATAAAAAGATCACTGACTTAAACCATTTAATATCTTGAGTCTTCTAAGAATAATAATGAAATACGAGACAATAAAATAAAAACAGCAAGAAATAACAGATCTTTTATGAATTGTAAGGTGAACTTTTATTGTTTCTGAGTTAAAAATTCAGAAAGAAAAACTAAAGTTTTGCAATAATACTTTCGGAATTCTAGACTTACATCGAACATTATGATGTGCCTGAAGAAAGAAGTATTTCATATAAGTTTTATATTCAATTTAATTCTTAAAACTACCTAAGTCTCTAGCAACAGGTATAAGTAAAGCAATAGAGAATAATACTAGTAATGAGAAAGAACCACTGCAGTATGACGTCAACCAGGGAGAAGTACACTGGTGAAATAAATTAAGCGAATTTTCATATTTGATCTACAATCTCCAGAACTACTGAACAGATTTTAATAAAATTTGGTGTCAACGTAGGTTGATATAATACAAACAAAATAAATATTTAACAGTTATAATAGGCACACATGTTCGTGAGTAACACTCATGCGAGTCTGAGACAGCAGTTGCAGCAGACACAAAAGAAATGGATTAATAGGGGGTATGGTCCCCTCTTACAGTCATACAGGCCTCGTAGCGTGATGTCATACTGGAAATAAGGCAGTTTATCAGTGCCTGTGGCAATTGTTCCCATTCATTCAGCAACGCTGTTTTCTGTTCTTGGATGGCTCTCGGAGGGAGTTGCGAGTTGCAACTGCCCTTCCCAGAGCATCCCAGACATGTTCTATAGGCTTGAGGTCTGGAGACGTGGCTGGCCAATCCATCCGGCCAATATCCTCACTCTCGAGAAAGTCGTCGACCAGAAGAGCTCTATGTGGCCTCACGTTATCGTAGTGTAAGAAACCTCGGGGCCCACTGCACCCGGAAAAGGCGAACATACGGCTCCAAGACATCATCCCTATACCTCAAACTAGTCACAGAGGCTCTGTGGAGAGGCGTGCGGCCATCCATAATGATGCCTACCCAGACCATTACACGGCCACCGCCATAATTGTTGATTTTGCGGACATTGGAGGGTAGGTAGCGGGTCCTTGGCTCTCTCCATATGAAAGTACGGCAAGAATCGGTGTTTACGTTAAAACGGGACTCGTGGGTGAACAGAACGGTCGCCCATTGATCCGTACTCTAATCACTATGCTGCCTGCACCGTGCTAATCGGACTCTCCTGTGCGTAGACGTGAGAGGGACGCAATCAGCCGGTCTTCTGGCAAACAACCCTCTCTCATTCAGTCTTTTGGAAACAGACACCCTTGTTACACGGGCTCCTGTGGCTGCATACAGGACCTGAGAGAGCTGAGAAGCTATAGCCTCTCTGTTACGCCTCGGACAAAAAGCGAGCTGGGAGTCGTGGCTCTTGCACAACCTTGCCGAGGCTTTCCCTCGATGGATCCAGTATCCTGGAACTGTTTTCATAGGTTACCCACGACGCTGGCCGTTAAATTAAACTCTCTGCATATCTGGACTTCCGATTGGCCTGCCTCTAGCCTTCCCATAATTCCCACCTTATTCCATCATCTAAACGTTGGTGGTTACTTATTTTCACTGTTCTGATGTGAGTTTAACTGATTGCTGCAAGATAACACCAAGAAATTCGCCGAGGTGTGCTAGCGAACGCAATTCGTCTTACCCTCCACGAGCTTATAAAGCCTGCTTTTCTGCAGGTTCCACCTACAAACACATGTACGCTTACGTATTTGCCGTACAAGATTCGCATTTTCATCTAGAAGCAGCAGTTTTTCCTTCAGTTCAGTTCTTTTCTTGCAATTCGATAAAATATGCAAATTCTCTTAATTTATTTCACCGGTGTACATTTTTAGCCAGGTTACGTTAAGGAGCTTTAGCCCAGGTTATTAATCATGAAACGGCATTTTCAGTCGGTTCACTGTAAACGATGTTTCATTTTTTAAATTGTTGCCACCAAATAGTATCGCCCTGTGATATATTTAAAGAATTAAATAATGAAGAATCTACATCAATGTATGTATGTTTCTCGCATTGGGAAAAAACGACGGCACCTAGATCCACCAAATTTTGAATAACGTAATCCTCCACCCGAAAAAGGGTACATGGAAGCCCGAGGTTTTGAATTTTGAGATTGTTTTATTATCTAGTTCATATTTTGTAAAGTTTTAACGAAATTTTTATTAACAAACTCCACGATTTCAAAATAAGCAACGGCATCACCGTCAGGAAAGAAACATTTTTAACTTCAGCGCGCGAGACTGTCTATTGGTAATTCTAAAGATAAACTGCTATTAAATATTTTGTGATATTGCTGTTGAATTGAATTTTATGTGGTTTAAGCACGAAGAACATGATATTTAATAAATAAAAGTAATACGCAAACGTTAAAAAACGCTTTGAGAGTAATATAAAATCTGAAAACCTTCAGATTTTTTTTTCGACTGCTATTTTTGTTATTAAAAGAGATGACTGGCTGATGTTTAGTTTTAACGTAAATAAAGTCAGTTTCTGTTAAGAAGTCTATCACGAAATATTACTTTCCGTATGCAGCAACTCCGTCCTAAACGTGAAAGTTTGAGTATTTTGTCATATCAATTTATCCAATTCCACTGCTGTACAGTGTCTGAAACAGTCTGAAAACCTCGAGGTCCTTTGCTACCGCCTAATGTAGTAGCCTCTATCATTAAGCTTCTTCAGAGTTCTTATAGATTGGGCTACGTCTGTTGAGTTCCTTACTGAAGAGAATGTAGGCGTTACTTCATATACATGGAAAGACACCCATTCTTAGAGTATTGATCGAGTTATGAGATGGTCAAGGTTTTATTTTAGCATTAGGAGAAGAAATCAGATTGGTTTAGGTTGATTCTTTTGCATGCGATTCTAGCTAGTTGTTTATTAGAAGAATCCTATTAACAAAGATCTTGCACATGTCGTTAATATTCAGCTTAGTCTATCTTGAAGTATAAGACTATAATCCGTTATGAATGTTCTGGAAACTAATACCAAATTGCCGGACATAATGTGTTATTTGACAGTTTAGAGTGAGTTTATTGAAGTAGCTTTGGATTAATATACTTCTCGGAGCAATGAAATTTACTGCTGTGGCGAGTTCAAGATATTTTAATCTGAGGTCTTCTTTCGATCATCTGGCGTAAATTTCCTGAATGCATATGACGTTGGATCACGTGATGAGAGACATGGAAATTTCTACTTTGTCGATATTAAAGGATATGGAGTATCTGATTCCTAGATTACAAGCTTAGGTTGCCTGCTGTTCAAAAACGTGGAGGTCATAAATTCAGAAAAAGAACTGGATTTTGACACCTAACTGCGTCATCACACTGCCTGATAGAAAATCAGCTAATGCTGAAATAAAATCTAATACTGTATATTAAGGTTGGAAAAGTTACATTCGCTGTCCACATTGCAGTGTTTTGTCCTTTTCGTGTTGTGAAGTTAGATATTAATTGTTGAGACACGATCATGTCTTGATATTTTTAATATGGAAATTATTTATACAATTAAACATATACGATATTTTTTTCTCTTTCGGCAATCGTTTCACTAGTAATGAGATGAGAATATGTCAGTCGTACTACTGTCACAAGTTATCATTCATTGACGTATTCCAGCATTCTCTCTCTCTCTTTCTGAAATTTAAAAATGGCTGTCACTCTCCAGAATAAATTTACACCTTGAAACTTGATACGACATTTCATAAAATCTTGAAGTTGATTGCAGCACATTCATTGTTTTTACTTCCTTGTACTAAGTAAAGGAAGTATTGTAATCACGAAAAATTCCGGATACCATATTTCAACGAAAATATCCATTTTGACCGCCATCGAATGCAATTTAACGATGTTTTTGAGTGACATCCGTATGTAAGGACAGAATAATGGACTTTTTTCCCTAAACGAATTATAAAACTGATTTTAAAATGGATTAGAAGAGAGTTTTCATGGCGTCTATACGTACGTATGCACGTATGTATGCATCTCGCGTAACTCGGAACCGAATGGCCTTAGAACACTGAAATTTTGTTTGTGGGATTGCTATAACATGTAGATGTGCACCTCTCTTTTTGTTTGCAATCGGACGCACCAAAATGATATAAATGTATGTATATTAACTGTGTTACTTGGCTTAGTGAGCTCAGTTTCTTTAGTCTTATATGTTAGTAAGTTGTGCATTTTTTCTTTAAAAATGATTGAATTACTTTGTTCGCATCTTCCGGTTAACGTTTTCATGCCTTTAGTTAACCTGAATGTTATAGTTGTAGAATTATTAACAATTTAAAATGGTTTCAGTGCGACTAAGCCTAATGTGTTTACCATAGAAACCTAATTTGTTTACATTTGAAACTTAGAAGTATTGAGGATTTGCTGCCAATCTTAAACAGAGAAATTAAGCTTCGCAACAAGAAAGTAACGCCTTCTTTTATTATTGCGAATTAAATTATGCTTGATCGATTCTCAAATCACCATTTGAGTTCGTGAATTATCCCATGTATTGACTTAACATAGCGTCCACAAGAAATTAAGTCAGTTTCTACGCCTTCAGTGTCTTTTTGCAGAGTGAGACCAAAAGTAAACTTTCAGTTTTGTGCTCCGATAAATCTGCCGTCTTGCTCGCTTGCCGAGTTGCTTGTTTTTACGTTAAAACTGTAATTTTAATTGCAAAAAAATTTTTTTAATTGTTTTAATTGTATTTGGTGTCTTAAATTTTTCTATATTTTTCAATTTTTAATATAGATATTTTGTGTTTTTATGTATTTTTGTCTTGTCGTGAAGTGCGACAAGGCAAAAATTAATTGAATGAGAAATATATCTCTAAGGAAATTCGAGGAAATAAGTTCCTTAACGCGAAATTTTAAAGCTGTCTTAGTTTGGCCAATGTAAATTCGCGTTAAGGAACATGAGGCATATGTTAGAAAAAAGGAAACGCGGGAGTTTTCTGTTGCCCAATATTGTTGGTCCGAAAATCACACTTTCAATTTTTCTGCTGCCAAAATTATTCAAAAAACATCTTCCACTGGCGAACTGGATTTTCTAGAAGCATTTCAAATTCAAAAAAATCTTTCGGTTCTAGTTAACGACCCTAATTCCAATCCATCTTTGCCTTCAGCTTTTAAAGAAATTATGTTTTAGTTCTGGTTTCATCAACAGATGGCGCCAGTAGCTTGTCTCATGTACTGACTTTCTTATTTTATCTTATCTAATCGTTATATCTTATCTCGTTCATTTTCGCTTTTGAAGCTGAGGATGATGGTTCGGGAAAACCTGTGAGAAGTCCTGTGAAAATTTGAAAATATAACGCTGATTTTTGTTGTTTGACTTCTGAATTAATAGTTGTTCGGCGTGTTATTGTATCTTAATTATACAGAGCTCATTTATAATATGCTTTGTTTCCCAGTCAGATCTGGTTTACTCCTTTCATCACATATTTCAGTAAATTTAATTGTTTTTCCAGTAGTAGGCCCAAATACTCCACAGACGTTGGCCACTACTATGGCCAGAAGCGGAGGCCACTTTATTATGGAGGCACTTAACAAAGCCACCATCTTTGCGTTCTATGAATGGACAGATAAATACAATCATGCCTTCTCCGGGATTCGAACCCGGTCGCTTTGGTATCGAGTCGGCTCCCCAAACCACTATACCGTCTGGGCAGCAAGTTAAGTTTAAATTTCTATTTATTGCACTGTCTGAGTGCTCCAAATTTGAAGCTCATAACTTTACGAAGTAGATTTCTGTAATCATGCTTTCTGTTCTAATATTTTAATACGACTGAGAAATATGATATTTGAAAACTTTTGTAGGCGTACTTATTTTCAAGGAATATCAATTTGCATTTTTATCCATCTCATGGAAAAGTATTTAGAAACATCCTTTAAACGACACTGTCATTTGCATTCGTTAAGCAGCTTTTAAATAATACTGTCACTTGCACTGGCGTAGTCGTAAAGTATTTTAAAATTATCTATCTCCACAGCATCCAGATTTTGAGGTAAAACTTGAATATTTAATGTGGTATGATATTCTCATTTCAGAAGCCATGTGTTTTCACGGGATCACCTCTTAAAGTACCATCAATAATAACTAGATCTGAAAACTCAGGAAGAGTAAGTGCTATCATTAAATCAAAGTCAGCGGCGAATTATTAAAATAAGTACATTTCGATATGAAATAAAAAATACGTTTGTCTCTGAACTTTCAAAAATTTCCGTATTGCTGAAGATGACATCCGTCAGTTTTAACGAAGTATGAAAATTGTTATTCTGGGAGAAATGTGCTATGCCCCGTTTCATAATTCTCTCAATTTTCATTTTTAAGAATAAATGACATTCGGTCGCTCATATTTGATTAAAGTGAATATCGAAGAACATCAAGCAGGTATCTGCAACAGACACTTTAACACTAATGTTCAAATTTAATGTAAAAATAATAATAATTTTGAAGATATAAGGAAGAATTCAGACGATATGGAACTATTTTGCTATGGTCAACAGAGTTTAATAAATTGAGCAGTATTAAAAGATATTGATAGACTAAACAGACAAAATGGCAGATATCTCAAAATATTTATTCTAAATGCAGATTAATGGCAATATTTGTTTACACTGTAAAATGTAAATTACATATTTTATAAACTAAATCTCAATCTGCAAATGAAATAAAGGATATTTTTCAGAACAGCTGATGTAGAGAATCTTTGCTGAAACAAAGATTCTCTTACATCAGTTGTAAACTAACAAATTGTTTCTACACTTGAACAGTGCAAAATTTTAGATTTTAGATTCGCAGAAAGTTACAAGGAATAATGTTCAAACTGGATTCATAAAATTCCCCAGTTTATTTTAAAAATAAAATTCTAGATAGGATCACAAAATGCAGCCTCTAATCAGTTTTACCCTGTTACCAGTTACTTGTTACCAGCTACACTGTTGCCACTTATCCTGTAAATAGTTAGGTTATATTAAGTGTGTAAGGTTTATCCTAAGTTTATTAATAGTTATTTTAAGTTTTGTATCTTTCCTATCTTATTCTAATTTCAGCTTACAATTTCCTGCCAGAATGTAAATTCAGAAACGCAGTTAATGCGAATAAGAAAGAGTAGTATTAAAGTCGTGACTTCACCGACTTTAGGAGAGAGAGTCTGATTCCCTGACTAGCGCGCGTTTGCCTTTTGGCTACATCTTTCTTAGCTGTTACTACGCTCGGCTATACCTTAGGCCCTTGCTTGGCTTCGCCGATTTAATTAATACTTAGGGACCAACTAGTTAGATTCTGATAGCTTCGGCTATACATTTTAAATAGCTTAGTTAAGCTAGTTTTAGTTTAAATTATTATTATTTTAAGTTCAAGCCCGAGTGGAGGCTTTGTGTAAAGTTCCAAGTAGAAACTGATTGTAAATATTCTGGAAAATAAAGGGTAGTGAACCCTTCTTAAGCCTTACGTGTTTTGTTCACACACTTACGCGATTATTCGCCTGTTAGTGTTCGTAGGGTTCTAAGGCAGAATTTTGGAATTAAATAAGTAAAACCTCGAAAGTGCAAGAAACTATCATCATTTCTGATCATTGCTATTCTTTTCTTTTTCTATTCTATTGTAGTAAGTTCTCTTCCACTTATTTAAAAACATTTTAGTCCTAAAATGTAAAAAAAGCATTCTAATCGATTCTGGCACATGCATTATTAATAAGTGATAAATATTGATATTAGATTGTCTAATTATACAGAGTTCATTTATAATATGCTTTGTTTTCCAGTCAAACTTGGTTTAATTCTCTCATCTTATACTTCAGTAAATTTAATTGCTTTTTCAGTAGCGAGGCCAAACTTTAAAAAATAAAAAAAACGGAATTAAAATGGATGCTTTGAGATAGATAAGTTTAAAGTGCTTTACGACTACGCCAGTGCAAGTGAGAGTATTATTTAAAAGTTCCTTAAAGAATGCAAATTACAGTATCGTCCAAAGGATTTTTCTAAATACTTTTCTATGAGATGAATAAAAATGCAAATTGATACTCGTTGAAAATAAGTACGCCTACAAAAGGTTGAGAGACAGTCGTATTAAAACATTAGAACAGAAAGCATGATCGGAGAAATATAGTGCTGTTTAATGTAAGCAGATTTGCTAGTTTACTGTAAGCAGATTAGCATGGATGAGTGAGCGATTTCTCATGCCTTTTATGTGCTTGACGAAAAACTACTTCTTAGTTCATCTCAAACGTGAAAGATCAAGAAACCTGTAGAAGTGGTATAATAAATCTTAGGAGCATTTAGAGGCTGTTGAGAAGCAAGTCAGCACAGCACACTCTTCAAGTCTAGGAATGAAACTTTCTCAAATTACGTATGCTCTCACTTAAACGAGATGCAGTGACAGTAATCTGTGTATGTTTTGTTGACTTTATTACTATATTACTGCAGCTATATATATTAATCTTTAATTGTTATTTGTTGTTTCAAAGATTCGTGACGAATTTGAGTCAATGCAATAGTAACTCCGCAATTCTTGACATTCGTTAATCTCGTAATTCTCGTAACGCACATTCATTAAAATCTAACTTTTTAATTCATTAAAATCTAACTTTAGACGCTGCGATTTTGTTTCTGAAACTTGCTTCTAATCTTAAAAAAATAATAACAAAACAAAAAGTAATGTAAAGTTAATCTAATAAACCTTTTATTTTTCAAAACTATTTTACGTGTTCTTAATCTGGTATCTTTTAGGGTTCATTTAATTTACATTACTTTATGTTTGGAATCTTTACTATTACTTCTCTCT
This sequence comes from Stegodyphus mimosarum, assembly GCA_000611955.2. Classification (NCBI taxonomy): domain Eukaryota; kingdom Metazoa; phylum Arthropoda; class Arachnida; order Araneae; family Eresidae; genus Stegodyphus; species Stegodyphus mimosarum. The sequence goes on along the minus strand of KK119897.1, from coordinate 415,883 downwards.
TTCCGTTTACCAGTCAGAATGTAATTTAGCTCGCATGTATCTAAGTGAGGGTTTCAGATTGTTAAGTCAGAGTGTGTTCTGCTTTCTTTCTTTTTTTCCATTTCTCAGTTGGCGGGACAGCCAGTCCGCTTAGAAAAGCTGCTTGTCGGCCTGTTTAAGTCCCGTCGACAACTAAAATCACTTCTTAGTGCCTTAGGTCAAGTTCCCCAAAGTCTGTCTTTCCAAGGGACAGCAAATGATGGAATTCAGATGTGCTTCCGTCGATTTCCATCATCACGGTTAAATTCCCTGTCTTCCCATACGGATAAATCAAAGAACTGGCTTAGGAAGTGATCATCTTTCCTTTCAAGAGCTCGAAATTTCTAACAACAACGACTGGTTTCCCACCTGAAAGACGCTTTTATAGTCACCTTATAAAAGAAAGAGCGAGTGGCACTAGACACGTCAAGTCACACTTTTCGTCGCTCCCATGAAAATTATCATAAAGTTCCGGAAAAAGTACTTCGTGAAGTGAAATTTTGGGCCGCTCATGTGTGCAAATTCAAGATCCTCATAATGAAATGTCATCAAGATGTGTGATCCCATTTTTGTGGATTTTATAAGCAGTTTTGAGAGATAAAGTGCGTTCTGCTGTTTGAAGGTCACGTTACTACTGAGATTGCCATTCTAAATAAGAATTCCTGTCTTTGGCATTGCTATTTGATGACAGTACACTCACTTACAAAAATTAAGCATGGAGAGGAAAATGCTAATTTCCGGAAACCAATCAGAATTGAAGAGGATTCAATTCGCTGCAGAGGTAGTTGAAGGTTGCAAATGTGTTTATGGAAGTATGCAAATATGTTAGGTAACAGCCAATTGCACTTTCATGTCAAGAAATATGCAAAAACGGCAGTCTTATAAGAAGCCAGCTTTATGAGGGTTACAGAAGTTGATTGTAAGTGCTGATAGAAGGTGTTTAAAACTTTTGTAAAAGACATACGTGTTTCTATGACTTCCAGAAGACGAATGGAAGATTCTGAGCGCTGGCGTGCTGTGGGGGAAACTGAAGCAGGACAGTCGATCACAGATGTTGCTCTTTTCTTCGGCGTTCATCATTCTGTAATTTCACGTTTACGGAAACAATTCCAAACCACACAGACAGTTGTCCGAAGGCCCGTAGCCGGTCGCCCAAGGGTTACAAACCCCGCGGAAGATCGATATATTGCTATTGTACCCAAGCGGAATCCAAAAGCGACCTCCACGCGTGTGACATCTATAGTTACAGCGTCCATTGGTAAGGCGATATCTGCAGCTACTGTAGGCCGAAGATAACATATGAATGGATGGTACGTCCGGTTACCTGGAATTTGTGTTCCTCTATCCGTCTAATCAAGAAGCAATCATCACGCAATCAGTCCCAAAACATCACCGAGCATCACGCATTCCGAGGCGGAAGCATTATGGTGTCGGCAGGGATTTCATTAGGATATTGCACTGACCTGCACATCTTTAAACGGGGTTCTTTGACGGCTGTCCGGTATCGAGATGAAGTCGTAGAACCCATTGTGAGACTGTTCCCTGCAGCAGTTGACTCTGTCTTTGTTTTAATGGACGATAACTCACGTCCTCATAGGGCTGACATCGTCGATGACTATCTGGAGACTGAAGGGATTGCGCGTATGGCGTGGCCAGCATATTCGCTCGACCTTAAGGGGGGTAAGGACCTTTCAAGCTCACTTTTCTCCAATTTTTTTACCAATGTTTGAAATGGCCTCATATACATATTAACCACACAGTCATATAATTTACGCTACATATAAATAAAAACATGCAGATATAAAAACAAGTTAAATGAGAAGTTTAAGTTGAGAACTTTTTTTAAAATTAAATTTTAAATATTGATTGTATATCGAAAATGAAACATAATAACATATTACTGTCCGTAAGATATCTTTAAATAAAATGTAGTTACACTTTCGATTCTTGATTCAAAATAAAGCTAAATGTATTGGGTATAGAATGAATTAAGGAATTACAATTATATTCATAATTAATATTTTTAAAATTGAGAAAAATATTGAATTTTAATTTACTTACCTTTTTTTTTACTAATATGGATCAAAACAAAACAAAAAAATTAAAAATCACTTTCATGTTAATTCATTCTATGCATATAGGTATTTTTAACATATATGTGCAATTTCAGAAAATTCCATCAATAATATTTCTTTAAATCTTACGGATAAGTGTCAAAAACACAGTTTTGAGAAAAATGACTTTAAAGTTAAACTTTACATTTTTTTACAATAATACATTTTTTTCCCTTGCTAGTGTCCACCTGCTTCATAAATATTTCCTTCTTTTTCAGATAATAATGCATTAGCATTCTTTTGGGACATTCGCTTAGCTCTCCTGGCCTCTTTTGTCATTAAACAGGCTTTCTTTTCAGCTGCGAGAATCCTTCGTTTATCAGCAACAAATGCACCTGTAGTAGCATTATGACCTGGGGTGATATCCATTTCTCTCATTACATCTAGGCGACCCTTATTACCTTCATTAAAAGCTACCACAGCTTCATCAACAGCAATTTTGGCAACTTTTACACCACACCCAGAAGTTTTCGGACAAAATTTCCAAATCATAGAATTTAAGGATTCATTTGGATTCTGCGTTTTTCCTTTTAAACACCGCTTTAAAAGCTTTGGTTCAGATAATTCTGTAAAAACCTTTTTTATACAGTCCATTACAGCTGAAGGTACAGTCTTCTTATGATGAAAAGTTCCTTTATTGGAATCTTCTAAAGCTTCGTGCTTTTGGAACTTGCACCATGACTTATCTCCTTCAGGACAGAAAAAGTGCATGGGCTCGTCATCAGTGGATCTTGTGTGACACCATACTGCCCACACTGCTTTTCGCATGTTTTGTAAAGATCCACTATTTTCTCGTATCGCATTGCCATAATAATTAGTCAGTTGGTCAATTAGCTTGTCTGTTAACCGTCCTTTACCTGAAAGTGGTTTACCATCAGCACATTTTTTTGTTCTCATATCAGCTTTTAACTTTCTAAGTCTGGTGCCCATCCTTTTTTGAATATGGCAAATGCATTCCAGTTTTTCTACAGTCACTTCTTGACCATATGGCTTGTCTTTGCTGATTTCCAAAAATGTTTTTGAGTCTCCATCGCCAAGATATTTTAAGTAACGCACATTTCTCTCCTCTATTGAACGCTGAAACATGCGTAGCATTCCAATGACTTCCATTTTTCCAGCCGAGCCTTCATGGTTTTTTACGCAGTCATGAGAAGCTACATTTCTTTCGCAACCTTTACAAAAAGAAGTTAGCACTTCAACATCAATAACTTTTCCACTCTCTGATCCGATTAGAGTACATACGCCAATTTTGGAGCTGAAGCCTCTTGTTTTCCAGGTACCATCACCCGAAACAGTAATATTTTCAGAATTATCAGATAATGATATTTCTTCCAATGCAGCTTCCTTCATTGAAATTTTAGAAACTGTAGCTGCTGCTTGTCCAATCTTCTTCACAGCTTTGTCGTAAGATTTTTGAGATAATGGAGCAGGGAAATCCATAATGCTGCAAAATCTTTCCAAACCTGCTAGGCCTTGACCTATGCATCTCATAGCATACACAATTCTTAAATTTACTTCACACTGATTCTGCTTCACACCAATCATACGTGATGTCTGAAATTCGTTAATTTGCGAGCATTTTGTACAACTGATGGACATAGTTGATGATATCCCAGTCACTTTACTTTCTATTATTTCAATTTCTGAGTGACAAATTTTGCAACAAAGATAATTTTTAAGTTCTTGGAGCATTAAACAAATATCTATAATTCTGTAACCTTGAAAATTATTTTTCAGAGAAGAATCAATTTCATACTTGCTCTGTGAAGTTTCCAATTTTATTTTTTTCTCAGATGCAGATACGTTCTGATTTGCATTCAAATTGTCAGACTTTTTGCCATGAAATCGCCTTTTCCTGGATCTATAACCAACAGATCGATAATAATCTTTTCCCATGCTTAATAAAACGTATAGTTTAATTTGTTTTCAAGCAAAATATGGAAAATTAGATAAAAATCTACAGTTATTCACTCACTGAAAATCAAACAAATCATTCGCCACGCTTTCCCTAGATATAAACAAATGTGAAATGAAATAAGTTGAGTGGTAGCATTCCTACTGTACGAACATGCATTAAATAAACCATGGGGAAAGAAATAAAAATAAAATATCCCAGTCTAAAGTCATAAAACACGTGAGTGGGACAAACGCGGAAGTAACAGTTACAAACGTAAACAAACACTGGCGTCTCTTTAAATGGTTATTTTCTAGAGTGAGCTTTGTATAAAAGCTCATAACTCGAAAAATAATCATGATATTTTGATTCTGTTTTTTGCACAGTATTCAGAATTCTATGAATATTCAAAATATATATTTTTTTAAATTTCGATTTTTTGAAGGTTCAAAGGTCCTTACCATTGAAAATCCTTAGGATGCTCTCGACCATGCTGTACCTTCACGTTTCCCACATCCAGCCACTCCTATTGAGCTGGAAACTGCTCTACAAGAAGTATGGCGATTGCTTAATTCTCCGGTGTTTGACCATCTAATTGCATGGTCACAAAGTGTAAACTTTGTATACAGATGAGGGTGGATCACATACCCTACAAATGTCCCTTTTTTCATTTTATGCAGTTTATTTTCACTTTATACATAATTCTGTTTAAGTCTCCAGTATGTCATTATCTGATAACTTAAAAAAATTTAATATTGTTTTCATTTCTGTATGTAATTATTGATTTTGTTTTATGCATAAATATATATGCTACTTTCCTGTCGAATTTTTGTCTCAATCAAAGCAGTATTTGTTGGTTTTTTTTTTTTTTTGCATTTTACATCTTCGTGCTTAACTTTTGGAAGTGAGTGTAGTTTAAAATGACGTCGGCCAACTCGAGCCAACTTCGCTATTTAATTGCTCTGTGTAGTTTTTAGCTATTAGATATTTAAATTTAGTTCCGTATTTAAATATATAGTTTGAATTTTCGCCATAAGTGCTGACGGACTTTGTAAGCACCAAGGCTGCCTTCTAGTCATGTTCCTGAGCTTAAAATAAAAAGGACTTTTACCCCGAAAGTTTCAGTACTTACTTTTTTAAACTAAGCGACAAGTCGCTTAACGTCTGCATAAAAGTTTATGTCACATTTTACAGTAGTAAAAGATGTTAAACCTTATAATTTTAGTTTAGTAGTAACCTTATAACTTTATATGTTTAAGTGCAATTATTTGTATTATAATTATGTTACATGCACACTACTAAGAGAAATATGCAACGGAGTCGATGAAGAAAACCATTCTGTTACAAGTTGTCTATAAAAGAAAAAGTTTGGGAATCCCTCAACTAAAGCGCATTTGAAAATGAAATCAAATGAATGTATATTAATCACTGTTTTCAAATGTTTTGCCACAGATGAGAATATATTTTTGTACCGTTTTATCTCAGACAATTGCTAAAAAGAATTTTAATTTTGAAAATAGTTTTATGTAGTTTAACGGAGGGGTCTCGTAAGAAAATTTGAAATGAAATTTTTATTATATTTTCTTGCAAGAAATTCATTTTAAATCATGTTTTATTAAAAATACTCACTGTAGAAAAGAGTTTCTTTTATGTCTTTATGTTTAAAATGTTATGCAATTTGGTAGGATATACAGAATCCCAGCCAGTTCACCAATCAATTTTCTCAACTGGAAGAAATTGAAATGCTCACAAACTAAATAAAACACGTTAAAAAAAGGAAACTCTATTCCCTGTAAAAAGCTCCAGATATTTCGCTTTCGACTTTTAACAGTAGATTGTCTTATCAAATACTTTTTCTTGGATATATTTCAGAGGATATGATATTTTCTAGAAAAAAAACTATCTTGCCAGGAAAAAACTATCTTTTTAACGCTATCCATCTTTGATTTCGTTTCTTTTCAAGTACCCACAATTCTATGATCAATCATGAGCATGATACTTGATTCTTCTACGGCAAGGAAAAGATAAAAATTATGTTTGTTTTTTGTAAAATTTAGAGGAATATGATAGTTTGTTTCCAAATCACTTATGTGATATATGAAGTTATTAGAAAATGTGTCAAATCGGCAACTGTACTAATTCTTTTAAAGCAGTTAAGATCATTTTGCACTTAAGATCCTAAGTACAGATTTTTTTAAGAGTATACTTCCTAGTTCTTATTAGATTCATTACTTCTAGGTGCTTTGCTCAGAAAATTCAGTGGTTAGAAATGTAACAGTCTTTAATTATTAATTATTATTAATATAACAACATTTATTGTTAATAGTTATTGTTAATTATTATTAATAATATTTATTATTATTAGTTAAT
>KK119897.1:380870-409453 GCA_000611955.2 Stegodyphus mimosarum | reverse complement strand
TAATATTTATTATTAATATTTATTATATCTATTAATATTTATTATTAATATTTATTAATATGTATTATTATTATTTCAGTTTTATACATTTTTAAAACCTCAGTTTTCCTAACTAAAATATTATTGAACTACTTTTCTTACTAAAGTTATCGTTTTAGCTCGCATTTTTACTTTCAGTTTTTCAACAGTTCTAAGTAAATTTGGCTTTCATGTTATTCCCTATGAAAAGTAATCACGAAGATTTAATTTAGATATTTTTGGATATCGAGCACATAGAATTAAGTAGTTGGATATATAATGATATATAGCCATATGTACTTTATTTAATTCATATGAAATGCAGTTATCTGTGAATAAAATTATAATTAAAATTCTAAGACATTAAAACAAATAACATGCTTCTCACGTTTAAGGCTTCTGGTTGAAAATCATATTTAAGTTTTCAAGGCTGGCTGTACACTTATTATTATGACGGTCAAAAGTTTATAAATCTCAAACCGTTTCATAAGTACGCAACCTAGTGCAGTAATATAACATATTGTAATTAGTATGCTATAAATGAAGTAAATGTAATGTTGCAGAATGTATTATCTCTAAAACTTCTAAAAACAACGCAAACATTTTGTGCGTATCGATAAAAAAATAGGAAATTATTAAAACTTCAGATAATCATTTTAAATTAAAAAGAAATAAGCTGAAATGCAATTAGAACTTCTAAAGCATTACACTAAATGCACAGAAATGCTTATTCAACTAAACCATAATTCAACTAAACCTGAGAAAACTAGCTCAGTGAAATAAAACTCTATGACAGCTATTTCTAGTAATAAGACTGTAAGATTATATTTAAATTTTAATTAGAAATTCAATTTCCTTTTAGTTTATCCTGACAAATATAAACTATGCAAATGTGTTATTTTTCCAATAACTAGCAATGATAATTTGGTAATTTGAACTTCGAATAAAGCGACTTGGTAAGAACTTCATTTATTCAAGAAGAATAGCTCTGTTCTTCTACACAGTAGCATTGCCCACTTGGCGATGCAGATGAAAACAGTAACACGATTAAAACCTAGAAGCATAGTATGAAAAGTAAGCTAAGATAACATTACAAACTTCTGAAGTTCTAAATAATAAAGTAATTGTACTTTATTATTTAGAACCCCTTAATGATCTGTTTCAATTTTCAAAATGCAACTATGCAACCTACTGTCCGATCTTATGGGAGTTTCTGTGACCACTCGAATCTCCGCGTATGGCAAGGAAATTTGTCATCTTGTATTAACAGGACATCAACAACCTTAAATTCATGTTCATGTACCAAATCCGTAGGTATTATAAAATGAGAACCTTTTAACAGTAGTAGATATTAGTTATGTGATTTTCGCTAAAAATTATTCAGTAGATTTTGGCGATATAGTTATCCCTTCAGTATGACACTTCTGTTGCGGCTATCTTCCTAAAAGATCATTATATGTATAAGTTATTGGCCGAGACTAAATGATAGTTTCAATTTCAGTTATTACGGTTTGTAGATCTTCAGAGCTTGAATAAAGTCTTTCCTTGAATTTTCCTCAAACGCATTTTTATTATCTTACTGCCCTGTCCTAAATTCCTACCCACCAAGCAGCGTTTCCACTATATATTTAACCTGGAATCCCTTTTTACCGTTATAATACACAACCAGATTTACGTAGCCTCGCGAAAAGACTTCGAAACGTAAAAAGATCTTCATTCTTGTTAAGCCTGATATCATTTCCAAATGAATAACGCGAGTTCCTGCATATGAGAAAGCGGCAATGTGGGAATTATCACTTATACCTTTCACATAAAGTGCTCCTGCAAATTCCACTCCCGTAACCTCAAGCACATCCGTTTCATTAATTCTGTCAGGAAGGGTTGAGCGGTTATTTGATTTCCTTGAATTGCCTTGAAACTTTTGAAAAATCTTTTTAACGCTTTGGCGACCTCTTATTATCCAATAATTGTATTTAATTTGTACAAGCTATCAGAAACACTGGAGTGCAACACAGTTTGATGTTCTTGTTTAAATAACAGTTCAGTATAAGAATGCTTTTCAAGAAATACGCAGGCGGGTTTTTGAGCAGTTAAACATGAATTATTAAACCCTCTCTCTTAAACGTATCATCCATCATCCAGATTCGTTTTTCATCCATCATCCCTTTTCAACCAGATCAAGACCAATCAATCGAAACGAGATATCTTTCACTTCGCCTTGAGACAATTGATTTAATTCCTTTTGGAACTCTGTTACTTGAACATATTTAATAATTTCGGTATTGACCAGGTCTTGCGCTTTCAAGCATCCTTTTATCTTTTCAGAACATATTTAATCATTTCGGCATTGACCAGGTCTTGCGCTGTCAAGCATCCTTTTATCTTTTCAGAATTCGATTTGATATTTTTTTGAGAACAAACGTCTGTACCTGTGCTGTCACCCTAAGCAGGCTCCTAGAATGATTCAATTTCAGTAGCGGTTTTTGTACGCTTAATTCTTGATGTCTGAAACTTTGGATTCTGAAATTTCTGAAGCCAGTTAACTCCAATCTATCATAGCCTATCTGATGTAATAGAAAGCACTGTACTCCTTCGCGTAGTTTTATCTGACTGATTTTCTTTCCTGGACAAAAATCACTTTTATGGTCCTTACTTATGTTGGATTTCCACAACACCGATGGGAGACGAATTATTTCCAGTCTCGAGACAAGACCCTTTTCTTGTTCAAATACTATATTTACGAATTAGTCCAAAGAAATATATCATTGGGTTTAAGAAGTATATTTAAAGACATTTACTCCTTTGTCTTACCCCATAGAACTCCCAGAAGCTCGAGTTGTCGAAGTGTTACTAGCTTAGTTGGAACTAATCAGACTTAGATAAAATGAAACTCGTATTCGAACCTCTTCTGAATCTAGTTTTGAAATAAGCTACTGCTTCATATTCTCTTAAACTAGCAATTCATCTGCGTTTACATTCAATCCATTATCAGCCTATTTATTACTTCGTAAAAGAGTAGTACAGGATGTTTCTAAATGAATTTTGGAGTTTTAACGCTTTGTAGTATTTATTACGTGAAGCTAAAAATCACAATTAATACATGAAATGAAAAAGCAAACTCAAACAGTTCTGTTTGCTGGTACGCGCATGCGCCAGAAAGCGCTAGTAGCAAAAATGGCGACTAATGGACAGAAAGCTTTTTGTGTTCTACAGTTTGCAAACACCAAAACTGTAGTTATTGTGCAACGTGCGTTCCGGATTGAGTTCAGATGTTCAGATGTGTGATGATAATAACATTCGTAGTTGGTATCATTAGTTTGAGAATACCAGCTGCCTTTGCAAAGGGGAGACACGACTAAGTGTTAGTGAAGAGAGTGTTAAGCGAGTGAGAGAGTCATTCACGCGTAGCCCGAAGAAATCAGTTCGGAAGACTAGTTGCTTCATAAAGGATCGTATTTGTGTAATTCTACAATCAGCTCACCTACCCAACCTAAGAAACAGTATTGAGGCAGCCGTTGCAACAATTACGTACGTCACAAACACTAATCAACATTTAGGAAGAACTGGACTAAATTGATGTGTGGCGTGAGACGAAAGGTGCTCACGCTAAATACTTGTAAGCTTGTCGGAATAACTGTTTGAGTTGCTGTTTCATTTCATGTATTAATTATAATTTTAAATTTTACGTAATCAATACTACAAAACGTTAAAACTCGGATATTTATTTAGAAACACCCTGCATTTGTATCGCGCTAAAATGATTAAAATATGAAGCATCTTCCCGCAGTAAAAGGATTTCCAGAAGTTCTTGTATGTATTTGTTTTTACTTTTTATCGCCTCATTCATTATTATGTATTTTTTGCATAAAACCGGACAGCTCGGTGGCTTTTCAGACTTGCATTTTGAGAATTTAAAAACGTCTGTGCATTCAAATTGAGATATCTCGTTGTTATTTAAAAATTTTTATCTACTTATCTACATAATATAAACATACGTTTTTTATAAATCTTATGCATTTCTAGATGAGTATTTTCACACACACACACACACACACACACACACACATATATATATATATATATATATATATATACTATATATATATAAACATTAAACACATGTAAGGAAGGACTATTAAGAATCCTTCGCATACTCCGTAATGCTTTTATTAAACATAATAAGAATGAAAGGAGAATACTCCTATTATAATTCCTTATTTCAAAGTAAAATAAAGAAAGCCAAAAAAGAAAACTAAGAATTACAATTAAAATTAAAAGTTTTTGAAAAAAATTTAAAGAATTTAAAAATATTTAAGGCAGTAAAAGGAACAGCAGCAGTTGGAAAAAATGCTTTACAAGCAATGGCCAACAGTAGCGGATATCCATAAAACTATGATGCAAAATTTGGTACGAGGGTAAGTTGAAAAATAAGTTTCCCCTGTCGACTGTGGTCAGAGTTGTGTATGAAAGTCAAAAAATAGAATGAGACATTAAAGATATGACATACCTTTATTTTATTATTCTCGTACGAGTACGTTGAGACATTTGCCATATCGCTTGATAAGCTTCAAACGTCCTCCAAGAAAAATTCAGGGCTTTGCATATGGAAGAAGCGTTGAACGGCTATGGGTGAAAGGCGACACAGCAGGAAAACACGCAAGTCACCGATACACCATTGGCTAGAGGTCGTTGCAAATCAAGCAGATGGCCCTGCTGCAGTGCCTGCGCAAAGCGGAGACCAGCCTCTCATTTGAGCCCCGGTAGGTATGGAGAGAAGGTGCGTTTTGAATTCGTGGTCAAAGGAGGAAGTGAGAGCGGTTATCCGCCATGAATGGGCACGTGGAGTATCTGGAACAGAAATTCATAACCGCCTCGTGGAAGTCTATGGGCCAGGTGTGATGTCGAAGCAAATGGTGCGGAGATGGTGTCGCACATTCAGTGATAGACGTCAGCAAGTGGAGGACATACCGAGAGCTGGACAGACACGCACGGCCACTACAGATGCAAATGTCAGGAAGGTGGATGACATGATTAGAGCGAACCGGCTTATCACCATCGATGAAGTAGCGGAAGAACTTGGAATCTCACATGAGCGAGCTCAAAACATCATCCACGACATTCTTCGATACAGAAAAGTGTCAGCACGATGGGTGCCCCGACAATTGACCTCGACACACAAGGAACAACGCATGGGAAAGGCGCTTTGGAAGCAATACTGAAATGAAACAAGCCGTTCAACGCTTCTTCCATATGCAAAGCCCTGATTTTTTCCTGGAGGGTTTTTTGAAGCTTATCAAGCGATATGACAAATGTCTCAATGTCTTGGTACCTATGTGGAAAAATAAAGGTATGTCATATCTTTAATGTCTCATTCTATTTTTTGACTTTCATACACAACTCTGACCACAGTCGATAGGGGAAACTTATTTTTCAACTTACCCTCGTAGAAATAACTTATAGCCATATAAAGTAAATTACTTAAAAATGAGCAACTGAAAAATAGCGAAACAATATTGACTCTTCAGGGGAAATTATCTTATTTCACCCTCTTTTCAACTGTTCAGACACGTCTTTGCTGTGCATATGCAAATCGAAAGTAGAAATGAAATTAAACGTAAATGTTTAATTAGCCAAATTTAGTAAACTCATATGCATCCCAAAAGAGTGTAAAATAAGCTAATTCCCTCTCAAGAGTCAATATTGCTTCTCTACTATTTCAGTTGCTCATTTTTAGGTAATTTACTTTAAATGGTAATTATTATTAAAAAATTTTGCATCGTAGTTTTATGCATATCCACTACTATTTAGGCCGTTGCTTTTAAAGCAATTTTACCAACTGCTGCTTTTCAGTTTATTATTTCAATTATTTTTCTTAATTTAAAATTTTTTTTAAAACTTTTAATATTAAATTTTCTATTGCTTTTAAATATTACTTAAAATTTACGATTTTGTAACTTGAATTTATGTAGAATTCAAAATTCTTAGTTTTCTTTATTGGCTTTCTTAATTTTACTTTGAAATATATGAAATACAATAGGAGTATTCCCTTTTCACTCTTATTGTATATATACACACACATTGCACTTTTCAGTAAAATTGAGAGATCAAAATTGAAAGAGATCTTCTTCGTAAGAAGGAACATAATTTCCAAAACATTGCCAATCCCGATAGAAATGTTGCTTTTAGCAGCAACAGAAAAAAAAAAAGATTTTTTCTTTTTCGTGTGCACGTATCTTTGCTTTTTTTTCATCTATAAGAATTAATAACTTAATAGCTTTTTTTGAGCATGTAATAGTATTAAAATACTTTCTCCCTCAACCAGTTCAAGTTCCAATAAGTGAAAAAACAACAAATGATTTATTTCATCTAAAAAAAGAAATACAGTGGCACAAACAATTGAGGATACACCTTACTTTTACATGATAAATCCAAATTCCAATCGAAATAACACATTAACTAGAAGTGTAAACGTACTTTTATTCTTAGACATAACAAGAGGTTTAATTAAAAGTAAAAATAAAGAAAAATCAACGACAAAATTCTAAAATAAAAATTTTCAGAGGCATTTCAAATAAACATAAGCAGATTTTTACCTCAAAAAATTGAGGATGCACCAATGAAATTTTTGTTTAACTACCACTACATTTTTTTTCTGCTTGCTACTATCATAATCTAAGTTTCGGCAATTTTACCTTAAACTTTTTCAACTGTTATATTTGTCTTTTGAAGTTGGTTATGTGAATTTAAAGTCGCAATTTTAAACGAAAAATGGCTCCTCGGAGAGAGACCAGTATTGATGTAAGAAAATTTATATTAAGGTTATTTAAGAAAGGAAAATCTTGTTGGGAAATAACTGAAATTGTCGTAGAAGCCACTCGTGTGTACAGAAAATCATTGGAAGATTTAAAAGCGATGGATTAATTCAAAATAAAAGTGGAAGAGGAAGGAAAAGTATTCTGAGTAATGTAGCCAAAAGGAAAATTTTCAAAGATATCAAGATTGATCCTAAACTAAGTGCAGTCAAACTAGCTGCAGAAACTTCTCGAATAACGTGCAGAAGTGTAAGTTCTGAAACTGTGAGAAATGTGATTAGACATGCTAGATATAGCAGTCGAATAACTAGAAAGAAACCATTTATAAGCTTACAAAATCAGAAAAAGCGTTTGGAGTTTGCAAAAACTCATCAATTGAAGACAGATTACTTTTGGAAGAAAGTTATATTTAGTGATGAAAGTAGATTCAACATTTTTGGAAGTGATGGTCGTCTCACCGTTTGGAGAAAGTCGAACACCGCTTTGTATCCAAAAAATTTACGTCTTACAGTTAAACATGATGGTGGATCCGTCATGGTTTGGGGTTGTATGGCTTCAAATGGGGTAGGAAATTTAGTTTTTATAGATGACATAATAGATCATAAGCTATATATAGATATACTCCACAACAATCTTAAAGAAAGTGCAAAAAATATTGGGTTTAGATGGAAATTTTATATTCCAGCACGACCCCAAACACACGACACATAATGTCAAAATGTGGTGTCTTTTTCATTGTAAACAACAATTGAAAACACCACCACAGTCCCCTGACATCAATGTCATAGAAAATTTGTGGCCCACACTCGAAGCAGAGGTCCAAAAACACCAAATTAGGAACAAAGCCCATTTAAAGCAAGTGTTACAAGAATAGGATAAAATATCTCCAGATACCACCAAAAAATTGGTCGAATCGGTACCAAGACGTTTGGAGGACATTATAAAAGGCAAAGGACATGCAACCAAATGTTGACACTGTCTTTGTATGTGATATATCACAAAAATTTCATTGGTGTATCCTTAATTTTTTTGAGGTAAAGATCTGCCTATGTTTATTTCAAATACTAGTGAAATTTTGAATTTTCGATACTTTTTATAGATTTTTGTTATTTTTATTGTAAATTAACCCTTTTGTTACGTGTGAAAATAAAAACGCGTTTTCTCTTCTAGTTAATGTGTTATTTCCATTGAAGGTTGGATTTATCAAGTGAAAGTAAGGTGTATCCTCAATTGTTTGAGCCACTGTATGTAAAGCGTAAAAAATTGTTTAACTGGCAAATCGATATAAATGGTTGGGTTTATTTAATTATGACAAAGCTCTCTAGAGCTATCTGCCTAAGAAAGGGATACCTTCGTGGAGGGAATCTTGCTCATATACATGTTACACATGAGAAATGTTACGAAAACACCCATGCAGATGGCTGATTCGCTAAGATTTGAACCCAAAACCAAACTCCCAGTGGCGTTATAAATACAAATTAGAAATATAAATATATCTCTATATTTGGCGATGAAACGCTTTTTCTGGAACTTTTACGAAAATTTAAAATACTGCCTCATTTTATCAGAACGTTCACCGTCAGTTACCCAAAACTCCATATTGCATTATTTCTTTCGGTTATCTCCACAATATTAGTAGCTGAGTTTTTACCGTTTTAAATTTCTAGATGAGGAGATATATATATATATATTTGTACATTTTTTTAGAAAACTTGAGAGCTCAAGTCTGGAATACCATTTTTTTAGTAATCATAATATTACCGACACTTAAACATTTCAAGCTCAATGTTGTTCTAATATAGTAGTTCATAATATACTCCCTGGACTGAATGTACCATATTTTTTTTTCAATTCATATACGTGCAAAACAATCTTTCTACTTGCGGTATTCATGCTTATTGAATTCTAGAAAAATCATATATTATTTGGTGTTTATATCGAATAAAAAATAATTTCATTACATTCGTTTATTAATGAATTAGATAACATAAAAATTCTGATTTGACAAATGATGATGGAAATAATTTATTTTAGAGAATGCCATATTATTTATAAAGAACTTTCTTCGGCATTCGGATTTAGCTTTTTAAAATACCAAGTTCTTTCCTGCCAAATATTTCTGCACATTTTTGCTAAATGAGGTTTTGAGTCGTCCACTATAAACGACTGTATCACTTTTCAAACTGTTGCCACCAAATATTATCTCCCTGTATTATTTTTAAAGAACATATATGATGAATAATTTGCATGTATATATGTATGTTCCTCACATCAGTGGCGTAGCTAGGGTTCCAGCGCCCGGGGACAACTGAAGAATTTGCGTCCCTTTCTGTGTGCCAAGAATGGAAAACCTTTAATTAAAAATTTTCATAGCATCAGTTTGGCGCCGTCTGGATGCTGCGCCCGGGGACAAATGTCCACCCTTTCCCCACCCTAGCTACGCCACTGCCTCACATTGTAAAAAATACAGAGGTACCTAGGGTCATCAAATTTTGAATAACCATGTCCTCCACTCGAATGTGTGCAATTAGATGCCGGAGATTTGTATTTCATATTTTGTAAAACTTTAATGAATTTTTGAAATACAAATTTGAAGATTTCAAAAGGAGCAATTGCTGTACTGTATGGAATAAACCATTTTTGTCTCCAAGGCGCTAGTCTGTCTATCGGAAACTCTAAAGATATGCTGATTTTAAATATTTTGTGATTTTGCTGTTGAATGGAATTTTTTGTGGCGTAAGTGCAAAGATCATGTTATTTAATTAATAGATTTAACAAACAATACGTTAATAATAAAAAGACAAAATATAATTTTGTAAGTCATCATACTAAGAAAGCTGAACATTCATACGATGAGCTGAGAAAAAAACTAAAAAAAAAAAAAGAAAAATGGTATGCCCACACTTAAGCATCATCGAGATTTCTAAACATATGCTACTATGTTTGCTTTTGAATTCTCTTTTGTAATTTTGCTTTTGAAATATATACGGCGTAAATGCGATGCTTACGAAGAAAATGATACTTAATAAAGCTAAAAAGACCCCCCCCCTCGAAAAAAAAAGAAAAATTGGTTGTGAGGCTTGAGTGGAACAGCAGACTGGTAGATTTCAAGCTAGCAAAGAGTGCGAGCGTGAAAGAATTTTACGAAACCTTTTCGGCGACTTAAACGCCAAACCCTTTCAAACTTCTCTCTCTTTTTTTTTTTCTTAGCCCAAAAGAAGCAATTTGTCCACACGGGCGTTTTCGTTTTGGCATTTTGCGTCAGTGCACTGTAAATGTCGGTTCACTTTTCAAATTTTTGCCACCAAATATTAGAGCCCTGCGTTATATTTAAAGAAACTAAATAATGGAGAATCTTCATAAATGTATATATGTTTCTCGAACTGTGAAAAGGCAATGGTATCCAGAGACATCAAATTTTGAATAACTTGGTCCTGCATTTGAATATGGGCATCTGGAAGTTCAAATTTGGAATTTGTTTTATTATCTATTTCATATTTCATCAAACGTTAAAAATTTTTTAACAAACTCAACGATTTCGAAGCGAGCAATGGCAACACTTCTCGGAAATAAAAAACATACTTATCACTAGCGCGTATACTGTGAGTCGGAAATTCTAAAGACATACTCTTTTAAATATTTTGCGATATTACTGTTGAATTAAATTTTATGGTTTAAGTGCTAAGAGCATGATATTTAATGAATAAAGATAACATAAGCTGAAGCTGAAAGCTTTCAGATTTTTATTTTAATTTTTACATTCTTTTTGTTTGTTTTTAAATTTAGACTTTTATTTATTTAATAATATTTTATTTAGAATTTTAGTTTTATTTAGATTATTATTTGTTATATTTAGATTATTATTTTTATTTAGATTTTATTTAGATTCAGTTTTATTTAGATTATTATTTGTTATATTTTGTTTAATTTTTACTCTTCATCATTTGTATTCACATTATTTTACTTTCTTTTTCATTTTTCTTTCTCGTAATGTTCTGTTTTGTAGTTACAGTTCAGGTTAAATTCTTGTTGAAATATGGCGCCATCTAGGTGAAACTTCTCTGAACTTTTCACTCCAATGTTACTCGGAAAATATAACTAAAAAAAAAACTAAAACTAGAAATTCGTATATACGTAAACAAACATGGTTAATGCGATTAAAGGTTTTTAAAGTATTTATTACTAGACGAGGGAGATGATATAGTTTATAGACATAAAAGCTTAAGTCATTATCATCGTAAGAAGAATCACCGAAATTCATCTGAAGATGAAAACTTTTTAATTTAAAAAATAAATGAATAAATAAAAAAAATCAGAAAGGTTTCAGATTTTAAATTACGTCCAAAAGGGCGTTTTGTTAATGTTTTGTGTGTTACCTTTAATAATTAGATATCATGTTCTACATACTCAAACCATAAAATTCACTTGAACAGCAAAATCGCAAAATAATTTTAAAATGAACGTAGCTTAGAATTTCCGATTATTTTCCGATCTTTGCATTCTCCGACAGTCTCGTGCACTGGACAATTTTTTTTCCGTACAGTGTTGCCATTCCTCGCTTTGAAATCGTTTAGCTTTCTAATAAAAAAATTGTTGAAGTGTTACAAAACATGAAATCGATAATAAAACAAATTTCAGATTCAAATTAGGGCTTCCACATGCCCATATTCTATGGAAGATTACGTTATTCAAATTTTGATGGCTCTAGGCACTCTTCTTGAGGTACTTGTTTATCTCTTTGCAATTGGCAGATATTTTGCACTTCTTCAGCTGCCCTCTATTACGATTTTAATAAAATTTTCAGACCCACTTTTAGGTTTAAATCTCTATTTAGTACTTGACACATAACTTTTAGCTTTCGAAAAAGCTGATTCACATACTTTAATAATCTTATTAGTTTTCGTAAGTATTCAGTCAATAATTCTCTTAGCTAATAGTATGATGAAACAGAAGAAATAATAATTCCCTCGTGTAAATAAAATGTTCAGACTTTATCTGTTGTAAATTTCCTTACTTTAGAACATTTATAGTTTAGAGTTCGACCTACGATTTTCATTAACGACACTCACTGACATTACCTAAGATTATAAGTATAAAAATTGTGTATTAAAGTACATTAAGATAAGATATTAAACATAATATTTTAAAATCGAAATGTAACCAAGATATTCAATTGTATCTTAACAAACAATAACTATTATATGCAATGAAACAATTATTGTATTTAATTTTAAAATAAAATCTATATCTTTGTGAAATTCTTCTATTCCTGTTATATATATATATTCAGTTTGTAATTTTATTTATTCCTAACACAGCATTCACAAATGCCCAGTATTGCACATCGCCACCATTTTTTATTTCTTAGTAACTGTATTTTGTTTGTCGTTCACTTACTTTGAAAGCCTTGTTTGCCGTAGGTAATAAAAAGCAGCTCACTCGTAATGTTTCGTGATTTTAATAACTATTATGAACACGCAACCTATTTGTATGTTTCCTTTATTTTGCAGTGAAGGCTTAGAATAAAAATATTACATAATTAGTCCAAAGGGATTTAGTCCCGAAGGACTATTACTTTCGTTTTGCGATTTTGCGTCGATTCACTCTGAATGCCCGTTTCACTTTTCAAATTGTTGCCACTAAATGTTATCGCTCTGCATTAAATTTTAAAAAATGAAAAATCTGCATAAATGTATGCATGTTTCTCGCATTGTGATAAAACCTAGAGTCATCGAATTTTGAATGACGTAATCCTACTGCGAATATGGGCATCTGGAAGCCCTAATTTTGAATTTGAAATTTGCTTTATTATCGATTTTATGTTTTGTAACATTTCAACAAATTTCTGATTAACAAACTAAATGATTTCAAAGGGAGCAATGGCAACACTTTACGGAAAAAAAACATTTTTATCTCCAGCGCACGAGACTTACGGAAATTCTAACGATATGTTCATTTTAAAATGATTTTGCGATATTGATTTTGAACTGAATTTTGTGGTTTGAGTACGTAGTACATGATATTTAATAAAAAAGGTAGCACACGAAACGTTAAAAAAACGCGCCTTTGGACGTAATTTAAAATCTGAAATCTTTCAGATTTTTTTTTTAAATCATATGTTATCAAACAAAAAATTACTAATATTATTGTCTTTCTAGAGAAAAATAGATGGCAGCACTATTATATATTTAGCTTCAAATGGAAATACAAATTTGAAATCAATATTGTGCTGTCATCTAGTGACTGCTCAGCGACTTACCGACCGATCTCTTAAAATATTTTCATGAAATTCGGTTTTCTTGCAAATTTTAGAAATAAACAACTAAGAAATTTGGAAAAAATTGTCATTTCTGTTTAATCTAATGGGGTTTTTGGTAGATAATTTCTAAGATTTATGAAGTTATTAATAGTTTATACGAATCAGAATACAAATTAAATCAGAGGGGGGCATTCTATTAGGATTGAGAATACACAGTTTATCATACTTTATATTGTAACGTTTATGTTTCTGAGGTGGAAGAAGTTTCAATGTCAGATGATTGATAAAATCAACAGTCATGTTTGTATAAACACCTAGGAGTATGTCCTCATGTTTCCAATTCATGATAGACACTTGCTATCCACGGTTATACTGGTACTTAAATATTAAGTAGGGAATTATATGACTGCACTAGTTGAATACATTCGATATTAGTCCGAATTGGATTGCATAAGAGTAAGGAGCAAAAGCCGATTTTTAGTGGAGAAACCCGAATATATTTGTTTTACCGTCGAGGCTCAATTTAAAATTAGTCGAATTTCTTCGGGAGACACAGCATTTAATTACCTGGTGGCCCAACTTGCAACAAAATTCATAGAAACATTTAGGACATCATTAAGGACCACATGAAAAACAAAATTCGGCTACTAAAGAGCGACTTGTTAGCACTTTTAAAGAAAGAGAAAAAGAGCGCATCAAGCGGTTGCTAACTGGGCTACAATTAGGAGATCGGAAGCCCAGCCAGCTGGTCCGGAAAGTGTATGTCCTCGGAGGTGCCGGTGAGATGTCTGAAAAGGTTTTGAAGACTTTATGGATCCAATCAAATAAAAAATATTTCGATAATTATTGAAAAGGATGCAGACAAACTGGCCCCAATGACCGACAAATTTCTGGAAATGAATCCCCGAATGGTGCTTGATAATTTTTTTCAAGAAACTGGCTCATATTATATGTTGGTAAAAAATTTCTTCACTTGGGCAGCAAAATGCGACGCTGAGTGTTCATCAGGTACGAGGTAGAAGACAAAGCTCAAGCTATCGATGAAAGAGAAGTCGCCGCAAATTCCACAAGCATTTTAAATTAACGTAAAATATAAAATATTGTATTTTCCATATCGAATTGGAGGAAAAGGCTACCTAGATATATGCAGACCTCTATGTATTTGGAAACAGCTGGAAAACTTCAATTAGCAATACAATCAAGACAAGTTCTGCTCCTATTAACAAACGTATTGCCACAAATTCCTCCTTTTTGTCAGAGACAAAAAAAAATCAGGAATAAAATTTCTTATTGATAGTAGAACTGATATCAGCTTGAAACCGGCTGACAATAAATTTAAAAGGATCTGCAGCTCGCGCAAACTATATGCTGTTAATGGGATTGAACTTCCAACTTTTGGAAGTAAAGTCTTGATTGTTTACTTGAGACTGCGTCGACCATTTCAATGCCCATTTTTCACAGCAAACGTAAATCGAGGCATTTTAAACTGCCTATTTTCTGAATCAGTTTCATTTATTACTTGGCATACGCCAGAGAAAATTAATTGATGGTGTCACAAATATATTTGTCCACAGTAATGTAATGTTAGCGTCTGAAAGTAATGCGATTAGCACAGCGTGAAATTCACTAACATTTTATGGACTATTGCGACAGTACTCTGGAACTAGGAAGCCCAATTTGTATATAACACTTATGTGGAACACTATATTGCTACGAAAGGTTAGCTGGTTTATTATCTTGCTTGGCAGCTTAATGCGAAGAAACTGAATTTGTCCAAGCAAGAGGTTCAGTTCCCATTAGACATTGATAAAATCAGATAATCTAAATCACAGTGGGCTAGTTATTTGCATTTAGTTACCAAGAAAGATAGGAATTTGTGACCTTGTGATGATTATAAACATATGAACGAACAGACCATTCTATATAGATACTCCATTCCTAGGACTGATGACTTTCATTTAATCTTGAGTGAAAAACAATTTTCTCCAAATTAGACTTATTCAAGGTTAGATATCTGTTTCCCTTACCTCGATGGTGTTTTAATTATGTTATCATCTGAAGGATGAGAGTAAAACATATGTAAACTTAGTTTTTAATAGGTTTAATAAATGTGCCCTGTGCAAAAAGTTTGTATTTGGGATTAACCCGGCGGAAGGCGTATCAAGAAAAGTTACTAGAGTGGGCGCATGGGGTATCACACACCCCAATGTTTAAAATACGGTAAAAACAGTTTTATTTGTTTTTAAACCTGTTTTTCTTTTATAATACGCGAATAAGACTTGGGTTATAAAAATATTAATTTCCAAAATAAGCTTATAGAGAGTTAAAATTAAGGTAAATGAAAATAATAACAAAATAAACATCATACCTCTAAGTTTTATTGCATCTCTAATACACAATGCAACTTATTTTATTTGTTTACACTTTGAATAAAATTCATTCACACGTTCCTAGCACAGAAGGTTTTCACCTTTTAAATATAGCATTCGCGGTTTTCTGTCCTTGGGTCCAGGGCATTCATCACAACTTTTATACTTAGTTGCTTCGAATTTCGTATATTCGTTTGAATTATTCCTCGAAACTTCTGCTCTTCTTTTGCATGCAGTACGTAAGTTTCTCGCTAAAGTATCAATCTCTGATCGTTGTCTAATTGGTTTTTTTTATTAATTGTAATGCTAAGTCCCTCAAAAATAGACATCTGCTTCTGTATCTGGTTGGTGAATTAGCAGTTGAAAGTAATATAATTCGAGCATTTATTGCAGCAATATTCAGTGCAGAAAGGCAAATTACCATTGGCCACTTCCTTGTTATTCTGGCAATTGAATAACTTGCTGCAATTTCATCCACAATATTCACTGAAAATATATAATTTCTGGCGTTTTCTTTTCACTAGTAGTGTCATCTATAGGATTATTGTTTTGTAATGTTAAAAGCATAAAAACAGTTTTTCCTTTTTTTCGGAACATAAGAAATTAATGCTTTATCTTTTTCGAAACCCAACAGTGTAGAAAATGTTCTTATTTTCATCTTCAGTTTCCGAAATGTAATCTTCTTCACTTTCAAATATTTCTAATCAATCTCACAGCCCCTGCATTTCCAATTCATAGGCAGCCATTCTTTTCTCCATAATGTGCTTAGAAATCTTTTGAAATTTAATTTCAAATACTTTAAAATCGCTTGCGAGTAGAAATACTTACTGTTACACTCTAGAAATAAATTTTTAAAATAAATATTCAGTCAGACAAACACTTACGTGGACAGGAGCGTGGGGTGTGTCACACCCCAGATGCAATAAAATACTGACAAATCTTTTTCTGAAACACGCAGGCAACGGAAAAGCGGTTCTGAAAGTCACTCACTACTAGAAACTCAACTACTGAATGTAGTACAGAATTTCAGTTTCACAAGTTAGGAATATTCCACTTTTTTGTAGACCTGGGGTAGGATACACCCACGCGCTTTCTCGCGCGTTAAAGAAGTTGAATTCTTAGGGTATTTCACTCATTTTTGGGGTACTCGTTTTGCTTCATAAAGCCTGCCTGACAAAGTGAGAAACATTCTTGATTATGAACTAGCATCCGTTCTTCAAGACCTAAGATAATAATGCTTTTAGACATGGTAAATTTTTATAGAAATGGCTTAAAAATGCTGCTGAAACCCAGGCCATTCGACATGGAATACTTATAAGAACAAAGACTAGAGAAAGGTAAGATAAAAGTAAAGTATCTTGGGCCAAAGAAAGTATAAAGCAGTTTGAGAAATGCAAGACAAACTCGCCTAATACTGCTCTCTTTAATTACTCTAAGTCTGAATGTTCACTATCTGTGCACTGATCCCTAAGATTGAGTAATTGGCTCAGAAGATAATAACTGGAAATATGTTGCATTTTATTCAAAGAAGTTAAATTGGGTTCAAAGAAAATACAGTACTTATGACCGTGAATTGATGGAAATATATCTCTATGAAGCAGTTTAAATATATGCTTGAAGGAAGAGACTTTCAAATTTTCACTGATCATAAGCCACTGATTTTTGCGTTCAGGAAAAAACTGAAAGAACTTCTCCTAGGCAGCTACGCACTTCGAGTATATTTTAAGTTTAATAATAATATTCAGCATATTAGTGGAAAGGATAATGCTATTATTCCAGATGCCCTCTTCCAAACTGGAGAGGTATCTGTAATAGAATATGAATAAATTGCGAAAGCACAGCAGAGTGACTTTGAATTGAAAGAATTAATTGCAAATAACACTTCACTCATTTTCAAGGAATATATACCACAATCTAGAAATGTCCTATGGGGTAATATTTCATTCAGCAGTATTCGCCCGTATGCACCTCAAAGCTTTCGTGAGAAAATGTTTTACCACAGACATGGTTTTGCATATCATGGTATCAGATCTACTGTAAAACAGACAGCCGCCAGAACTGTATGGCCCAAGATTAAAAAACAAAAAAATAATTGGACAAGGGCTTGTCTGCAGTAGCAAAGTTACAGTAACGTGACACATTCAATCAAAGTTCGTTGCATATCTGAAATTAGATGCCATAATTAGTATAAATCATATTGATTTGATTGAGTCTTTCCCACTCTCTAATGGTAAAATTTACTGCTTAACATGCATTGGCAGATTTTTCTGTTGGATGGATGTAATTCGTTTGGAAGCTATAATTGCGGACATTGTGAGTAAAGCTTTCTATGAACACTGGGAGTTAAGATTTGGAGTACCAAGCCAGCAAAAAGACATGATAAGTATTATTCTGTATGAATAAAAAGAAAGGATGTTAAAATCTCTATTGAAAGGCTGGAACCTGCTTATGTTATGAATGTAAACAGAGTGACAGAGATAGCCAATCAGCTACTAAATGATGTTGTACTTGATATATCTTTACAGAATATGAACCATATGAATCTCTCAACAAATGCTGGTTGTGTTAGGGAAATAAAATTTCCTGTTAGGTTTCGAACCTGAATGGTAACTTGAAACTGACAGTTTTTTTTCTTGTTATTACAGTATGTACTTTGCCATTTAGTGCTAATATCGTATCTCAATAATCCCATTCACAGTAATGTCTTATTTTTGGTATTGCAATTTCTTGTTTTAATATTTTTATGATGTTTCAAGCCAGCAAAATTTTATTTTTGCAAATATTGAGCAATTTATTACTTTTCATGAATATATCGAGGTGCAATTTTAATTTTTTGCACTGTTCCAGAAATTTTGCTTCAAATTTTATATTCATGTTTCCTCTGTAAGATCTGTCTTGTGTTTTGCAATATAGTGGGCTCAGCATTATCTGCTTAGAAGCTATGCTAAAATATAGTTATTGTTTTCAGCTGGAATATTATGCAATGCATATATATCTATTTCTTATGAGATATTATTTACTTTTCGTTATTCTGTTGATGATAGTTTGCAATATGAAAAAAAATTAAAAATCAGTGCCGTATGGAAACAGTTAATGTTATCCAAATCAGATTATTGGAATCTAAAACTGGAATTTTTCAACTAAGTTTTAGAGCAAAAGTCTATCCAGCAGTAATTTAATGCAATAATAATAATGATGATACTCATAAACTTATGCAGTTATAATAATAATTATATTTAGAAAAAGGTATTTCTCAGAAAACTAACTCTTAATAATACCTCAGGAACTGTATGTGTTGAGCGTATATATTAACGTGGGAAGTATATGCTGAAACAACGTACTGCTATCCAGTTGCATAAAATTTCAGTAATGTATATTTCTGTGTAATAGTAATCTAATCTAAGAGGTTGAAATTTATGAAGTATTGATTCTCCTACCACAGTTTGTTTCCATCATAACTTAGTTACTGGTAGGGAAGTAAAGTGGGCATATAAATATTAACTTGAGGAATTGTCACTAGATGGCTGCACCAGTTGAACAAACCAAATATCAGTTTCGCTTAAATTGCATAACGTTAAGGTGTGAAAAATGAAATCACTTATATACTCAAAGGGAGTGGATAAGGAAGGAAAAAACACATCGTTTATACAATTATTGAGAATTATATTCATTCATTCATTCATTGCAAATTCATTCCTGCAATCAAAAACTACTGTCTTTTCTTGCATGTTTCTTTTCTACAGTACATGGTATCTATATGGATATGCTTTTATGTGCTTTTTTGTTTATAAGTATAATCAGCAATAAATTTACTTTGCAATGATTGAATGAATATAATTTCTGTGTTTACTATGGTTAATTTATGAAGTGTATGTTGAAACACCGTACTGCTATTTAGTTGCAACTTAATAATAATATATAACTGCCATCTTTCTTCCAATGGCTGGAATTTTGGCGCTGTAATGCCAAGAAATAACATCACAGGATTGACCACCAGTTGCAAGTTGGACGATCCTGATTGCAGCGAATTGTTTTGGTTGATATTCAAATTAACTAGAGATGATATCTGTAGGGACATCAGTTATCAGAATGTGGGGAATGAAGAGGATTTAGCAGTGCAATTTACTAAGAAAATGACTGCTATTTGTACAACAGATGAGAAATTACTGTCAAGAGTCATTATGATATTTGACCATTATACCTAGTTAACAGCTATACATGTCTGAGGACATTCTAATATCACATTTCATATGGTTTTGCAGTACACAGTCTACCGCAGTAGTTTAACACTGTTGAAGGGATATGCAATGTATCACTTCAACAACAGAATACCATTAAAGCAGGCAATATGTCTTCGGAGGGGAACGAACTGTTTGAGTTAATGCTATGCTGTGTTCGCTGTTCAAGATCCACTTACTGGCTGAACAATTATGATTGTCGTTCTATTTGCTCACGTATGAGAATTTAATATAAAATTTCTTCCGTCTATTCCTCATACAATGCAAACTGCATCTTTCCAGATGTATGCCCTTGTTGATCCGTGTCCACTTATGTATTCAATTCCGCCATTTTACCAATGGCGTATGGGCCGCGAGCAATGTTTGCAAAATACGAAGTTGATTTGCAATAACACGAATACTTTTGCATGAATTAGCTTGAAGAGTACATTTAGAAGTTCGTATGAGTTTGCTATAGGTTGGTGGCTGCGGATTTCATTTTTAAATATTATATTTCTATAATATCACATTTGTGGTACCATAAGCGTGTGGTGTGTCCATTAACTGTACTTACACCAAATGCTATGTTAATGTTTAGTGTTACATGTCTAAAGTTTGTCCCAATTTCAGTTCATAGTGTAAAAGCCGCTAACAGTTGAATATTCGTTATAGTTTATTTGACTTAAGTCGTCTTTAACAGCATTATACCTACAGATGACCTTACTACTACAGCTTATTCTGCGAACTTAAACACAATACTGGGCATTCCCAATGGCGGGCACTTGCCTATAACAGCAATGGCCACTCCTAAGGGCAGAAGAGGTGACCATTTCATCGAGGAGACAACTAATAGGTGGCCACTAATAGGCGGCCACTGTAACCTGCTATGAAAGGACAGACAATCTTGCATCCATATCTTCTCCGGGATTCGAACACTGGCGCTTTGGTATCGCAATCAAGCTCCTCTAACCACTGTACCGTTTGGACAGCATGACGTGATTTCAAAAGACCAGTGCTTGTAAGTACAGGAACTGTGTTTCCACCACACCTGCTATCGAATATTTTAACTGAGCCAACACAATATAATTTTCTTTTTTAGAAGAATAAAAACATCTATTAATCTTTTGAAATTCTTCTTGCACTTTTTAATAAGAAATATTTAGAAATATAATTTTCTGTTGGTCTTGTTACTTATGCACACTTGTCTGACAGTAACATCATGCAATCCTTCGTGGCGAAGAGCGCAAGATTACGCCTGTTGTTGGCAACAGCCTTGAGCACCTTACAGGTGGCAGTGAGATTTATTTGCGTTCCATCCCAATTTTGATGGACAGCACCCCGGAGGGACGGGTGCGAGAGTCTCCCGCTCCTCTTCCTTTCCACCAAACCACAAGAGAGGACTTTCGACTCGCCGCCTTATTTACAGTGCTTCCATACCGCACCGACACTATGCATTTACAAACATCCATACCTTCTCCCGTATTTGAACCTGGGCCCTTTGGCACGGCAGTCAGCGACGCTAACCGCTGTACCGGTTAGGCAGCATATATTCTTCTAGTGGAAGGTAGCAATCCCAAAATTATCAATGCGCTGTTAACTGCAAAAATGTATTAATGGCTTATCTCTGTATTTCTTACATTATTTTGAAAAAGGATGTGATTGTCATAAAATTCTTTTGGGAAATATACTTTAATTTATTCTGTAATGCGTTTAAGACGAGAACTCTTAGACATAAAACATAACTTGTGGTGTAATACCAAAGGTATTAATTAGTCATCCCCCCTTCCTGGAATTTTTATTTTTTAAGAGTATTTTCGAATATCTAAACTTGTGACAAGAAAAGTCCATTTTCTCCTTACTAAGTTTTTTCAGAAATTTCTGTTATTTCAAGTATTACTTATTTAAATTATATTTCTTTAGCATTCTAAATTTTCTTGCGAAAAATACTCTAGTGAATTATAGGAAAATGTCAAACTCTGTAAAACATCAATATTGTCAAGTGTCATTAAATATAACGATCCATCATACATATTTCGATTTAAACTCTCATGTAATAAAAAATTGTATAATAATATCGCATACAAATTCATAATTTTATACTTTCTTGTGAATACCGACAGACTTGGAGCATCAATCATGTTGACAGGCATTAAAGATGAAAGCAATGATGCCTGAATGTAATTAAGTTTCAGTAAGTTTTCATAAGAGTATAATCAAACACAATGAACGAGATTCATTTAAAAGGAAAGCAGGTCCCATTTTGCAAAATTTCATAAAATAAATTCAGTTGAGATAAATGTTTAATACAGATAAAAATACACCATGTACAATCATCGAAATCTTCGTTATATGAATTTTTTGATGGTGATTAAATATGTACCGTCGTAAAAATTTTATTAATTTACACTGTTCTTGAAAACATATTTTTTGTTGTAAAGAAGGAATAACTGCGAGTATGTTAGATTTGTCTATTACAAATAAGTAGAATTTCGCATAATTACCGTGTAGGATCATTAACATTATTTCAGAGCAGGAAACATGAAATATCAGGAGTGCCTTGGCAGAGATTCGAACTTCGGACCCTCCGATGCTAGATGGAAGTGATTTCCATGGAATGCCCTTGCCGGAATTCAAGCTCTGGAATTTCCTATTTCCAGCTGGACCAGTTTGAAGTCTCGCGATAAGGAACTAGAAAATTTCTTATATTATATCCCGCTTAAAGGCAACTAGAAAGGAGGGGAGGGATTTGCCAAATTATGATGGAGACAAATTACCATCACTCCATTTTAGTTCGAATGCCATTTCTGGAGTTTAAGGTTTATCTCGGAGCGGGAAACATGAAGAATAAGGGAATACTTTTCCGATATTCGAGCTCCGAACCTCCTGACTTTCTTTCTTTCCACCCACAGCAAGGCAGCTGATCCACTGGAGCAGTTAGCATATCGACAGGGTAGCCCCGCTGACGGAAACAACTTGGTCCATATAACACACTTTGGTTCATATTGTGCTCAAGACGAATGTTGGGGGAGGGGGGTGCAAACATATGCTGGGCGAGTCAATGGTGTAGTGATGGAGGAAGGGTGCAATGCGGGTGAGGAGAACAGTTTCAGTTTCACATTTACAGATATGACAGAGATAGCTGGCACAACTTAAGTGCTGCCAACTGGCATTGAGTTATAATCAGCTGAAGAGTGAATTAATTATGAATATGAACAATTAAAAAAAGTAAAAATAATATATTAAAAAAAGTAAAAATAATATATTAAAAAAAGTAAAAATAATATATTAAATAAGGCAAAATTCAAGGTTCAAAATTCAAAGAAATAAGTATAAACAGAAAAGAACAGAAGAAGCTAATTTAAAATAAAATAAATTAACTACAGGTACAGAACATACAGGGGCTGCTGTGCTGGTGACGAATATGGCAGCTGAAAATTACTCCAGCCTGTGTGAGATATTACGTGTGATATCAACGCAATCGCATATGCGTTTGAAAGCACAGCGATTTTCTGATGTAACTTCGGCCCATACATGGATATGGTCCATTAGTGGCTGTTTAAGATGATGTTTTGCAGTCTCTCTGCAAACGAACACATAGTGGTCCGGAACTTTTGCCATCCCGCATGAGCACTGGGCATTTTCACGTCGTCTGAAGCGATGTAAGTAAGTCATGAAGGGACCGTACCCTGTTAGAACCTCCCGACAGCTAGCCGGACGAGTTTCCAGTTACACCCCTAAGCTAGGTGGTAAGGAAGGAGAAAATTCCTTACAAACCTAGTTGGAAATGCTGTTACAGAGCGCAGAGACTATGAGACGTTAGATCTGAATTTTCGTAAAGACTAAAAATGCACAATACAAGGCCAAATTTCTCTGAGTGGTCAAGTAATGACATATTGGCATACTATTCAGTAAGCGCCATAGACCCAATGTTTTCAATTTGTAGAAAATCCAGTGAACGCATAGGCTACAGTGACAGATTTTTGGGACGGTTATCCAATTATTATTAAATATTGCACAGTAAGTTGAACATGTATCCCAGGAATATCTGTCGAGGAATAGTTTTGGATATCATGTGGCACCACCGGTTCCAACAACAGGCAAATCTGTGCTTGCCTGACTAGTATACATTGAATCAACGTACTAGAAGACTTGGTTTGGTTCATCTCTTCAGCGAGTCAGAGATTAATTTATTACTTCACTCTATATTATTTTCACTGAAAACAATATATTTGAAAAAATATTTTCTGTTGCATTATGAAAGTGCTGAACAATTCGATTAGATTATAAGGTATTTATCCCGCCTTCCTCACATGCCTTCGTGGTGTAGTTCAGCACGCTGGAGGCGTAACTGAGAGGTTCGTGGTTCGATTCCCGACGAAGGCGTTACTCATTTTTCAATATTCCTGCTTCAAAAATATTTAATATCTCTACAAATTGCGCCCGAACTAAAAGCTGGTGGATGATGATTCTCCACCACCACGATTTGGCGGTTGGAGATCCTAATCTCCAGCCGCTTTTTAAAAGGGGGAGTATATAAGGTATTTCTCCTGCCTTCTTCGCATGCGCTCATGGTGTAGTCGTCAGCACGGTTGACGCGTAACCGAGAGGTCCGTGGTTCGATTCCCGGTGAAGGCGTTGCTCATTTTTCATTCTTCTGCTTCAAAAAAATCCTAATGTCTCTACAAGATAAAAACTGTATTTATTCTTCTGACTACTTCAGTTTGACTCTAAATGAAGAACTGACGTCGCTCTTTTCGGATTATGGAATAAAACTGAAATTCAATGAAAATACTTTTGAAAAAGTATGTATGTCTGTTAAAGATGAATATCTGGACCTGACAAAAAATGTACCAAACACATTGCTATTATTTTTCATGGTATAGCTTTGCAAGGCAAGATTTTCAATGATGTTTAATATTAAAATAAAGAAAGCGACAGCTTAGAAACTCAAAATAGGTGACTTTATCATTTATTCATACCAGTTTCGCTGAAATCTGCAAAATCTCTAAGAACATATAAAGCATTAAATTTAAGAAATTTGTTAGATATTATAATTTTATGTGATTTTAAAAAATATATGTCTGCATCAATACATATCCATACTTTATTTGTTTTATAAAAGTAACACTTTAAAAGAGGGCTGGTGACTCCAATACCCAAAATGCGCCAGCACAACGATTTCTTTTTTTTCCCTTCAATAATGGAGTTATTTTGCAATGACTTTTTTTATTGCGCCTATTTGGTTATTTTATTTATTAAAACAAAATGTTGGCCATCCCTCATTCAAAGCTCATATTGTGTAGTAAGCGTTCTTGCGAAAACAACTTCACTGTCCCCGACTTTACGAAGAGCGAGAACCAAGACTTTAAGTAGTTTGCTGTGAATTGAAGTAAGAAGCTTGAATAATCAATCAAATGTTGTGTACGAGGTACCATATTAAGATTCTGAATAATCTTTGTACAACGTTGATAAAATATAAATAATATAAATTTTTAATTGTATTTCCAAATGAACAATCGAACACTGATATACAGCCTCAAATATTTATCTCACATTCAATTTTATAATTCTGTAACGTCGTGTATTCTCAGCTACCGTAAAATGAAATGTACGCGGCGGTAAAGAGTGTTTAGTGAATTATCACCAAGTTTTTAAAAGTACTACAAAGTCAAGAGAAGTATGTATAGAACCCTTTATTAGCCCAAATAAAGCTTAACAGTAGGCGTTAACTCGGACTTATAGAAGCCAACATTTCTCGCTTAGATCAAAATATAATAAATAACTTTAAAATTGATGAAGTTAAGTATAGACTAACAGCTTAAAAGTTTAACTTTCGCGCAAGCTTGCTCTGACTCGAAGTTGGCAAAACAAGACTAATGACAAGAATAACTCGACGCCGCAGAATTCTAATTGCTACAGAATCAAAATTAGCAACGTGGTCTTCAAGCAAGCAGAACACGCTCAGATTTCACCTTCGAAAACCTTCCTTTAAATTGATCCTTCTTCTCCTTAATTTGAATATCGCGCGTGCTGGAAATTTGCATTCTGGCAGGGAAATGAAAGGAAAGGTACTTAAAATAACTGGTTAGAAAATTAAATGATACTCTATAATACAATGTAAAGTTCTTGGACTTTACTTTCATAGACAGATAAACAAGAATCATATCAATAAAAATATTTATTTTGTTTATAAACCTATAAGTTCCACTCCAGTAGCATAGCTCACAATAAGCATACAAATAATGACTTCATCCTAAACTTGGAACTAAGCTCATTTATAAATATACAGGGTGTTTTTAAATGTCCCGGACCCATTATGATGTTTAGTAACTCATAAAATAATGAAGATATAAACAAACTTATGGCATTTATTGATGGAATAACTTACATATTTTCCTTTTCAGGTTTGAATATCTTTACTTTTGTAAATATCGTCTGCGCGTGTGGTCAATTTCAGATAATTTCATTTTCCAGTCTAAATATCTGTGGTTTTCTAAATATCGTCTGCTTATCAATTGCATTTTTCTCTCTTTTGTTTTTGGCAACTATTGCAATATTATGTTTACTTTTGATGTGTTTGTTCTAGTACTTTTGTATGTGATGTTTTATTTGGCCGGATATTAAGGAGAATGCATACACCGCAAGAGAAAGCACAGATTTTATGGTGGTTCATAGAAACGAAATCCATAATGCAAACACAGAGAAATTGCAGAAGAATTTACCAAAAAAATCCTCCATCCAAAAGTAGCATCTTGCGGTGGAAAAAGATCTAGAAACTGGAAGTATCGCAGATATCAAACGTTCCGGACGTCTCTGTACAAGTGATTTGACGTTGAGATTGGGCGAGGAGGTCCTATTCCTTGGCCACCCAGATCACCTGATATAGTAACGCCGCTGGACTTTTTCCTTTGGGGATTTGTAAAGGACAACGTTTACGGGAAGAGAGTGTCGAACATCGATGACCTAAAAGCCAGAATTACAACCGCAATAGCCTCTGTGGTTGCCGACATGCTTGCCGGTACCTGGCGTGAAATTGAATAGCGACTTGATATTATCTGTGCGACGAAGGGCGCACACGTGGACGTTCATTGACAAGGGTCATGAAACTTTTTGAGTCTATCTGACCATTTATGTTATTAATTTTAATCTATCTTTATTATTTTATGAGTTATTAAACATCAAAATGGGTCCGGGACTTTATAAACACCCTGTATATTTACATACTAATATTTAGTTTTACATAATCGTCTCTACCTGCTAGAAAAATGTGAAGAATACTTACATGAGCTGAGTTCGGATTCTAGGAAATTATTTTGTATTATACGCTACATTACATTATTTTTCTGCGCTACTTTGCATTATTAATACATTATTTTGTCTCACACGCTAGGAAACAATCCTAAACATTCTCTGTATAGAAGATGTAGACCAGAATATTACTTGCGGTCGACATGCCAGACAGCAAAATTAATAAATCAAAGGTCTTACTCATGAGTACACTTATTAATGTATGTGGTACAAACACCAATACAGTACAGGCTGCTTTAAGTAGCTTTGAACGCAATAAAAGATTAAGAAACCACGTATATAATTTAAAATAACATATGCTTAGCGTAATTTCATCTTCCAAAATTTGAAAGACTGCTAGTGGGCTCGAAGGATTAAAGATGGTAGCAGCGAGGCTGGGTCATCAGATATTTTGTCCTGCAAGGTGTAGAAAACTACAGAGAACAGTAAGAACGTATTCGTGTTATTATCTCAACGTCGTTTATACCCTTTATATCACCCTTTATATCACAATTTTGTTAGACTATTAGTTTTTCCGGCTATATTTTTGTTTTGGGGAACCGGTTGGGTCGTTGAATGTCCTCGTTTGTGGTTTGGATTGAGGCATCTCTTAATACCATAAGGCCACAATGTGGCCAGGCGGGGGAGATGTACTCTGGATCGTACCCTTTATATCACTAGACTTGAAAGTTCTATGTTTGCCTGCTCTAATGTCAGCAGCCCAAGTTCGTCGTCTGCTCTGGCTGACCCGGTAGACTAGAAATTCGTATGTTTGACTGATTAGACTGACACATTTTATCTATAGTCCGTAAAGATAAATCAAGACCTCCTGCAAAACTGCAGTTAATGAAATTTCCGCGTCCTGTTACTCAGTTAATGTCATACATTTCTTTGTTAGCGTTGCAAGAAGGAAATGAGAAGCGTTGTTTTCACCGCCGGTTTTTTCACAAAATGTAAAGTTTTCTTCCATTTTGTTTCGATTGATGAAAAACATAATTTTTCGCATACTCCTTAAATTTTAAGATACATTTACATAAATAAAGGTGAATATCAAAGTTTCCTTGCAAAAATTTAAGAAGAGAAAATCTTATTGTAATTACCTATATGACTTATTTAGAGTTTCATAAGTGTAATTATTCTGTGCACTTTAAGCTCTGTCCTCGTCTCTTGCAATTTCCTTTATCCAAATACCCGTTTATAATACTCCATCAAGTTTTAGAAGAAAATTATAACAAAAACTGTTAATCTTATTTTTGTGTAAATACGGTAAATTTTTAAAAGAGAACTTTCATAAAACAAAACTCAAAGTAGAGATACCTGTATAAAGAATTTCCGTTGCTGCGAGTCATTACAAATTTCAGGCCTCATAACATGTTAAAGTATTTTGCTGATTGCTGGCGGATATTTCTTTTTAACTGAATGTATCAGTATCATCTCACAGTATGGGCTCAGAAGAAATACGAACTTACTTTAAATCATCAGCTACTGCCCGCGGTTAAATTTCAAATTTTGCAATTCATTAAAAATGTCGCAATTAACGGATTTCATTATGTTGCACTGATTCATTATTTCCTAGCTGTAAGGTCTTCGTCTCATTTTACTTACATAAAAAGGAGTTTCC
>KK119897.1:357857-380799 GCA_000611955.2 Stegodyphus mimosarum | reverse complement strand
AGTGTTAAATGGAAATTCGAAATGGAATTAATTACTTTTAATGCCCTAATATAATTGAGCTTTGGAATGAAAAAGTGCACAGTTAGTCGGTTTTGAGCTTATAACAATTATATTTGTGACAAGAAAAATACAATAATAAATTTTCATTTTCGTCGTAGATGCATTAAAGTATGTTATTTTCGTAGAAAGTTTAAGATACAACTTATTTCAATTATCTCTTTTGATTTATAAGGCCATAGGTTATTAGTAATCATTAATTGAATCAGAATTAGGGTTCTTAATAATAATTGCGCCTTAAAATTTAAGTTGATGTAAACATTTAGTTTTTAAATTCATACTCTAATTTTAGTTTCTTCTTAGCATAAAACGATCTAAATAATTTTCCATCATTCACAGGTTTACTTAATCTATTTTAAAGCTTTTCTAAACGGTTTATATATTACCCCCAAAGCCAGAAATGTGGCCTTTTTGCGAAATGATTGGCTACTTACAAGCACTAGTCAGCTGATGTGGATAGTACCGGAAATGTATAATAATTTTTGTTTTATTCCGGCTTTAGCTGGCAAATTCTAGGTTCGATAGAGACAAAACTGAAATAAAAATAGTTCTACTGATGATAGTTAAAATAAAAAAAAACTGAAATAATAAATAGACAAACTGAAATAAAATCTGCTCCAATACCAACTGCCCTTTTGTTTTACAAAACTTATGTTCTTGGCGGACGACAGGCGTAATTGGGCGTAACATAGTTGTTGAAATTAAATTATACAATTATAATTGATCTCTCATTGTAAGTAGCTCCTATTGTTGCTTTGTAAATATAATTAGATTCTTAAATTATTTGTAATTACAATATAATTATGAAGTTATTAATTCAGGTTAAGTTACTTTATTATGAAAAAGCACACGAGGGCTACGAGAAGAAACGCCTTCATGAAGGAGAAATTGGCTCATATTCATGTTACAAATGAGGAAAATCATGCTCATGACGAAAAAGGTGGCGTCCATGCAGCCAGCTCATTCGTTGGCATTCAAACCCCGATTGAAACACCAGTGCTCAGCGATTTCAGCTCTTGGCCACTGGTGGGACATCCGCAGTAAAATAACTTATAATGTTTAGCAACTGATGCGATTGATTTTTATGAAACTCTTTCGTCAGAAACTTCGTTGATTGTTCCTCCTCGTGATCTGTAAATTATTATGGTACTTGAAGAGATAACTGGAAAATGATTGCCTGTAGCAGTGATATTTTTTTACTGTTTGGCGAAATTGTTGTTTCATTATATTGGCACTGCAGAATAATTAGTGTCATTTTGCCGCATGTAAGCAGAGGTACACATTTTGTGAAGATTCTCGTGAACAAATGCTTGCTATTCTGCATCGTGGCAACCAACAGAAAACTCTCAAATTGCTGTATAAGTTTTACTTCAAAAATATATTACATGGTGCTAAAAGAGAATTATTGATAAAGTTGAATTTGCCTCAACATCTCGTACTACATTGTGAGCCTCTTTCGTCTCGCACTGAGGCCTTTCACATTTCGTAATGCTCTCCAACTACCTGACTCTCGCTTTAAAGATTTTACTTTAAGAAAAAGTCAGAAACAAACTTCATAAGCAAAAAATGACATCCTCTTGTAGAATGCGGTGTCAGCTGCTAATACCAGTATGCTGAGCCATATCGAATGTAATTGAAATTAAATATCTCGTTTGTTATAGAACTTTAATTATTTAAGTCCTGTATTTCAAATATTCCTTAAGGCCAGTTTGCTTCTTATAATGTGCCAATGTGCTTAATGGTAACTAAAGCTATTCTAATTTTGCTTGAACGATTGATTTTCCAAAATATAAGTTATATAAGATTTCTCCATACATCTAAGATAACGTTATAAAGTATTTCTCCCTCGTTCTTAGCATGCCTTCGTGGTGTAGTGGTCAGTACGCTCGACGCGTATTCAAGAGGTCCGTGGTTCGAGTCCCGGCGAGGGTATTGCTCATTTTTTTATCTCTTCTGCTTCTAAATACGCTGATGTCTCTACAGTGGCGCCCCAACTAAAAAAGGTGGTGGATGATGATTCTCTACCACTAGGATTTGGCGATTGGGTCCCCTAATCCCCATTCGCCTTTTAAAAGGGGGAATATATAAGGTATTTCTCCTGCCTTCTTAGTATGCCTTCGTGGTGCAGTGGTCAGCACGCTCGGCGCGTATTCGAGAGGTCCTTAGTTCCAGTCCCGGCAACGGCACTGCTCACTTTTCATTGTTTCTGCTTTCCAAAAAATACCTAATTACTCTGCAAGGTAATCTAAATTATTTATAGACCTCAGGAAGATAAGTTCAATGGATGCTTCTTCAAGTTCCGATATTTTCAACTTGATGGATTCTGATGAAGTTTTTACATGATTCATCCTCAGTGACATTAGAATGGACATATATTAGTACTATAATTAGAGTAATGATACTGATAGAAATTTCATTGCTATATATTTCATATTGAATTGATATAAAATTTCGTTATTACGACTGAATTGTTTGTAAAGGAATACATATACTGGAAACAGATTTGATCATAAACCTAGGGCAGGGGTGTACGAATGTGTAAACCTCGAAAATACGTTAACCTAAATTTGTTTTCTCATGGCTGAAAGAGGTGACTCCATAAATGTTTTATTATTTTCCTTTACAATGAAAATACGAGCTAGATGTCATCGGGGAAACTTTCACTTACTAGGCCTTCCTAAGTTTGTCAATATTTATTGATCCAGTTAATCAACTTATATTGTTTAATCTTCGTACACTGATAAAAGTTTATCAAAAATTAGATATACTCACACATACAGCTACATATGGACAGATTCTTGATAGAAGAAAAAATGATGTAAACTGTAGTATTAGTTTGTGCACTGTATTTGGCAATAATATACGTTAATATAAATGCTTATTGTTGTTCTGCGAACATATTGGAAATATTTTATAATAATTTTCAATGCAAAATAAAATTATCAGAAAATGTATACGAAACAAAATTTGATGGTGATAGTTATATCTAGATCTTAAATTAATTTAAACCATAGACTTAACATTTTATGGAAAACTAAAGTGCTCTTTATATACCATTCTAACAAATAGATCACAGTTTGATCTTATAATATGGTATTTGAATAAATATTCTAACTCTTAGCAACTTAAAGGACAGTATCTTGTAACAAAAGTGCCCAAATGCAACGTAATGATGCAGCTGGGAGATCCGGTCTCATCAATGATGTAATACTCAAACAAACATTCAGTGGAAGATACTCCTTTTCTATCAAGGTGTTCAATTGGAATATACTGGTAATGGTTTCTAAGAACGAAAAGAAAAAGTATCAAGAAATCAACCTTTTGAAGGTAAGGAGAAAGTCAATTTCTCTGACGAAGAAGAGAATTTCTCGAAAGATCTTGAAAGGAAAGAAAAAACGAAACTTCTTAAAACGCAGCTGCAGATAACAATAGTTCTTTTTCTTTGCGCTTGAGTATCTCAAAATGTGTAACGGAGAAAAAAGGCTGAGTTACAGCAGTGTTTCTTTTGTATGTGCTCGTTTGCATAGTAAAGAAGGTGTCAGTAGAATGTTCTGTTTCCATAAACTAGCGAAAAATATCCAATCATAGTTACTGATTTCTGTATGATTCTTAAGTTTTTTTGCACTGCAAAGAATATGACTGACATTCACATATCACACACAGTCCCATTGGTTATATAAGACTTTGCGATAAAAAGGTCTAAGGGAGTAAATAATAGTCATTTCTGGTACTAAGTTCTGTTTCAGCTGCTTTGGTTTTACTTTTCTGGTCAACAAGAACGTAAAATGCCAAGCGTAATTTAAAAACTTATGTCAGTTAAATATGGTCCTCAACACTTTCAAAGCGTAGTAAATCTCCAATTAGCCAAGCTGTAGATAACTGGACTTAACGTAACGTAACGTAGGATTTAACGAAATAGAATGATAGGTTAATTTGAAAATGCATACAATGTGTATTTATTGATTGCAAATTAGATATAAAATCTACCTATATATATATTGATTGCATGTATAAAATTATTAAATTTTAAAGGGTCAATAGTTTTTCATTTTAAAAATTTTTATTTTAAAGAAACATTACTCTACAATTTTGGAAAGATGATATGATAATATATTGTTACGTTTTTCTCTTCTTCCTTGTACGTACGTTAAAGGGTTCGTGAATTTGGAGTGAATAACGACGACACTACTTGATGGAGT
Source organism: Stegodyphus mimosarum (assembly GCA_000611955.2). Taxonomy (NCBI): domain Eukaryota; kingdom Metazoa; phylum Arthropoda; class Arachnida; order Araneae; family Eresidae; genus Stegodyphus; species Stegodyphus mimosarum. Next base: position 376,543 of record KK119897.1, on the reverse strand, counting down.
ATCGAAACACACTTTATTAGCCAGTACTTTTCAAGAGAGCTCCAAAAACACGTTTACGCCGTTGACTAACAGCTATAAACACGCTGAAACAATCAGCGACACAGCCTTCAGACTCTCAGGCTATAAAGGTGAAAACAGCTTCCCGGAAAAGCACCAGAGTACAATTTCCGACTCTGCTCGGTTGTTCTCGGAACTCTACGTACTCTCGAGTTTCTCCTCGCTACCACTCGCGACGCACTCGACGATACACTGAAGTACAGCACTAGAGTACAACTCCCGACTAGGCTCGGTCGTTCCCGAAGTTCAACACACTCTAAGATAAATCTCGATGCACTAACTCGTGATACACTAGGAAACTCTCTCGATGCAGCTCGACACTAGACACTCGCTCACTGATTGACTCTCAATTCGCTAGACGAAACGCTAACACCGAACTGACTGACGCTCCGCGTATCAGCAGGGTTTACATAGCTTTTGGCTTGTGTTCGACGACGTTCTGGGCTAAACTTAGTAAGAATTCGTTCCAGAAGGTTCTCGATGCGTCTATAGCATATCGCCAGTTTTTTCGCCAAATGTCGCCTGCCTTCCCTTGCCATTTTCTGGCAACCCTAAATCTCCTTTGCGGGGATGCTATCTTACCGACATTTCGTAACAATATTAATTACACTCATGTCCATAAATTAAGGATAATTCGGAGTCACGCGGAAATCGAAATCTAAAATAAATATATCACCTGTAAAATCATTACACACATCTTCAAGAATCAAATGCAAATTTCAGGAAGTAACCAGATGAACCGATGGTACGTCACAATGACGAAAGTGTAAGAGAGTGATAGATAAGGAATACAGGCAAAGAAGTAAAATTGTTCGCAGGCGCTTTATAAGCCTTTCAGTGCAATAACCGAATAGTTATGACACAAAGGACGCATTTGGATGATTTTTTACGTGGTAGAATTATCGGCCGTCTGGAATGTGAGCGTACCCAACTGGAAGTATCAGACGAACTTGGAATTGCACAGAATGTCATGTCCAGGCTTTGGTAACCATTCCAAGATGATGGTAATGTGAGTAGACGTTACAGCATAGGTCGCCCCAGAGTTAAAACGCCGAATGAGGACAGGTATTTAGCAGTTACTGCCAAAAGAAACAGGCGGAGCACATCCTCAGACCTGTCTCGTCAGGTCTCTTCAGCCACTGGTATGAAAATTGCAAGGCAGACCGTCTACAGACGCCTAGGGCAGATTGGTCTATATGCTCATAGACCTATCAGATGCGTTCCACTTACTGCAACTCACTGTCGCCTGCGGTTAGTCTGGAGTAGAGAGCATGCATTATGGACACCGCAACAGTTGGCTTGTGTGATGTTTTCCGACGAGTCCAGGTTTAGCTTGCAGTCTGATTCTCGCCGGATTTTCATATGGAGAGCTCCAGGTACCCGTTACCACAAGAAAACATCATTGAACGACACCGTTACGGTGGTGCAGGAGTTCTCGTTTGGGGTGGAATTATTCTGGATTCCAGAACTGACCTGCATATTTAAATTGGAACCTTGACAAGCCAAATCTATAGGAACGTCATTCTGGAACAACATGTACGTTTGTTTCGAGGCGCCGTGGGCGCACAATTTGTGTTTATGGATGACAACGCCCGTCCTCACCGTGCAAACATGGTAAGCGAGTGCCTTCAGTCGGAGGATATCACCCGTATGGACTGGCCAGCATTCTCACCGGACTTGAATCCAGTAGAGCACGTGTGGAACATGCTTGGCCGACGAGTTGCAGCCCGTCAACCTCCTCCTACATGTCTACCGAAACTTCGGAGAGCATTGCTTTTTGAGTGGTGTAATATCCCCCAAGATCAGATCGATAATTTGATACTCAGCATGCCTAGGCGTCGTACGGACTGTATTGCATCGCCTGGGAGACATACAATGTATTAACAATCATACCAACCATGTAATATTGGTTTTTTGAAAATAGGGTTTTTTTTGTAATTTGTTCCAGGGAGAAAAAATTGCTAAGTTTTTTAATAATATCAAACATATAGCACATTTTTTTGCTCTTTACCTTTTGTGTAATAAATAAGCTTTACAAATAAGTCAAATTTGTTTTGCTTCCAATTCTTCCTTCGCCTGATTTTGCATTATCCTTAATTTATGGACATGAGTATATTTTGCTTTTAGATGTATATTTACGATTGATAATAAGATACTTCACTTTTCCTTTCTTCATAATGTATCTTCTTGGCAGCATCTTTTTTAACTCATTTTGTTAATCTAGAAACAAGTTCTAGACTTTTTTAGAAACAAGTTCTAGACTAGAATTGTTCACTGCATTTCCCAGTGTATATTTCATTATGCATTTGATTCTTAGATTCTGCGTTATGTATACACTCTGACACTTTGTTTCATTTCAAATGCAAACATATTTCGTTTGCTTGATTTGGTCATTTCATATGATCTTAAATTAAAAAACAGCAGAGACTGAAAAAATATGCTCACGAAAAGAGTAAAATACTAAAGATAATGATAATAACTATTGACTGAAATACAGCTTTGAAGGCTTTCAAAATTTTGATTAATAATACTCAGATTTGAAATTTATTTTATTTTCTAGATACTATAATACGTTTTGCATAATCACTCTATTCTTTATTAGAGTTAGTAAAGAAAAGCAGTCTTATTCGCAGCCAAAATCTAACTGAATAAATCGTGTACCAGATACCGAGGAGTTTTAAGGAAAAGACATGAATAAGATCAAAACTTCACATATGATCAAAAAAAACTTTAATCCCTATTTTCGCATACTCGAAAAGTACAGCTTATGTCTCATGATTTGAATGCTCTTTCGAATTACAAAAAAGGTACTTTAGAAGTTATCTAGCTATCTATCTGTATCTGTATATATATATAAAACGGATTTACTTGTGTGATGAAACATTTCAGAACTGATTTCTTGCCTTTTACTTTCTATTGTCATCTTTTTGTATCTACTATTTTAAAGAAGCCTATATGAGATACAGGCACACACATACTTACACTATTATTTATTTTCATGTTAGAAATTTGCATTTTTAACTTCAAGGAGTTTCATCATATATCACTTGTTGTCTTAAATAAAAATCAAACTAATGTTTGATTTATCACAAATACTTTCATCTAAAACTCAATATGTACAGTCTTCCAGCATCAAAAAGTATCCTCAGAAAACTAAAAGTCTTTCACGTTAGGTGAGAGTTCTAGAGGGCATATTAGCTGCAAAAATGTTTGATGAAAACTCCCTTTAGAACTCTCAAATTCAAATGCAAGTACAGCCGTCTCATCTGGGGTATGATTTTACTATGATAACTATTTTTCATAAACATATGGATGTGCCATGTCTAGAAAATAACATCATTTCTATCTTTATCATATTAATTAATTAAATATTGGCATATCTTCTCAGAAGTAAACCTCCAGAAAAGCCAAATCCTCAATTCGCTCGAGGAAGAGCAACAAAAGACTTTTATCTCTAAGTTTTGAGTAGCTCCTGTTTACCTGAATCAATGGAATTTATTTTCACACAATGACTTACAACTTGTCTTTCACAACGGAAAGGGCTTCGTCGCAGATAGAATCCGTCATCAGTACAAGCGATTTGCACATATTATGAATTAATGTTGTCTGTTTGGGTTATAACCAAATTAATAGTAGTTTAAGTTAAATATTATATGTGTGATACTAGTGTTTGTTTATAACAGATTTTTCAATGGAACTTTGAGTAATACCAGTTTCTAAATTTATGAGCCTTTGGTTTTGAAGAATTTTCAAGAATCCACTGATAACTGCATTTTTTCTTACCTCGAATGTTGAAGAGTTTTGGACATCCGCCATGTGTTCGTCATTCAGTTATAAGGTATTTCTCCCGCCTTCTTCGCATGCCTTCGTAATGCAGTGATCAGAACAGTCGGCGCGTATTCGAGAGGTCCGTGGTTCGAGTCCCGGCGAGAACATTGCTCATTTCTCATCTCCTGCTTTCAGAAAATCCTAATGTCTCTACAGTGGCATACGAGCTTAAAAAAAGAAAGAAAAAGGTGGTGAATAATGTTCTGTAGATTTTTTAAGTATTATTTTGCAGGACTTATTAATTTTATTAATTTACGGTGAATAGTAAAATTTTAATGTTCATGTTTGAGTTGTAATTTTTAAATTATACTGTTGCTAAATTATTTCTTTTGATTTGGGTAAAATTTCTTTAAGTTAGCAGAAAAGCTTGTACAGCGATAGCCTGATTTTGCGTTCTCACGGGAGGAGAATTTTGGGGTCAAGGGTCAGCGGTCAGCTGCATTTTTCGTCCCCTTCTCTTGCGGGGGCGAACATGTGTTTTTCTCGTTCAAAGGCGATCAGCTTAGCGGCGTCGATTTTTGATAGAATTATGAGGGTACAAAAATTTAGGATTTGTCTGAAGAGTCGCAACGTTAACAGATTTACTACCTTGTTTTTGAGCTTGAAAATAGGGGGCTTGTCACTGTGAAAGGATAGGACTGATTTTCTTAGAATTTTGTTGGGTATTTATTGGTCTGTTTCTAGTGGTTAGAGAGGGTTACTGTTTTGTGTAGCATTGGTGAGTTTTAATTTTATAGATTTTTTTAACCTATAGTAATTTTAGAGGCGGTGCACTTTTTGAGCGTCGCGAGGTTTTAAATTTGGTCGCTCCCGTGGCGAGAGCAGATTTTTCAAGATTTTGAGATTTTGTCAATTTTTCGAGTCCTTTTTGAGGGGAGAGAGAGAGAGATTGAGGGGAGAGAGAGCCCGGCGGCCCTTTCTCGGGGTTGTCCGTGCGAGAATTGGCCCGAGAACGATGCGGGCTCCCATCGTATCGTCGTCGGCGAATCCTTTCTGAAGGTCTGCGGCTATGTCCTATTCTCACTGATGTTTTTTCCTTGAGGAAAAATGTGATTTAAAGCTCACGATTTAGTTCCAGATTACTGATAAAAAAAATTAGGAGAAAAATGTCATTCACCTGCAGATTACTGCGACTTGCACTTATCTTTAGCGAGAACATTATTGAGAAGTAGGTGGGCTTTCACTTACAGATTTCTGCGGCTTGCACTTATCTTTGTTGAGGACATCATCGAAATGTCGGTGGACATTCATGTTAATTTGGACCTCCTTGCATGCAGAAGGTCTGTATCCATCAGGAAGTTTTCTCCAACAGGCGAATTGACAATTTGGTGCGGCATTGATGAAGAAAGATTTTTGAACTTCTTTTACGTGCGTTTCGTAGACAAATAGGGTGACGAAATCTGGACAGGAATTTTTCTCCACCGTGAGTTGATTATTTTTGATTTTGTATTTATTTAATTCTATGTGTGTCCTCAAACTTATTGCCCTTAACTGATTTAGGATTTTGTGAAATCGATTAGTAGGAAAAAACTTCATCTTTCACTTTAACGAAAATTGATTTAAAATATTTGTATATGTAGTGTGAGTTTAAATGCTTGAGTAACCTTCTAAAATTAATAGAAATTGCAAATTGTTTCATTAAGATTTTGGTAAAAATTGGAAATATTTAAAGAAAAAAAATTGTTTCAGACTACTTAGTATGGTTCAGCGATAATTACGAAATTATTGTAAGGTACATAACTAATAATTCTGAATACAATATTGATCATGGTACAGATTGTCGCATGAAGAATTGTGAGTAATTTTTAGTAAATGTTTGTAGGGGTAGTCTGGCCAGCTATTCTGAATGGATAATATTTTGGAATATTAAATAAATGTTTTTTTACTGATTTACTATTGTATGTGTTTTTTTGTGTGTTTTTTTATCTTGTGGTCTACTGTAGGTTACCCATGTGATCCTTTCGGAAAGCATGGTTAAACTTCCATTCGAACCTCTGTAGTTTATTGCGGGTGTAGGAGAAATTTAATGTTATTTATGACTATACGATCAGATTTATTAATTTAACTGAACTGGTGTTTTGACTTCTTAGTGAGTGAGATTTATTTCTCCCTGGCGTTTTGAACTGTTTTGTGTTTTACTTTACAGTGTTTGTGGCTATCTCTAAGGTTGTATTGAAATTTATGTGTTTACAGGAAACAAAGCTGATTAATTAGTTTAGTGAGAGATAGCATGTTCGTGATTTTGTGTCAGTAATGCATTTTACATGAATATTAATATTTTGATTTTAACAAAACACCAGGGAGGATTTTTCATTTCATTGAACTTAAGACTTTAGAGTTGATATGATAAAACTTAATTTACTGTGTGAGGATTTTATGAAAATTTAATCTTGCTTAAGGTATTAATTATTTTGTTTCAAACACCAGTCTCTTTGCATTGATTTCATGAATTTCAATTTAATTTTATGAGAATTGTTTTTTTTTAGTTTGTCACGGCACCAAGAGAGGTTGAGTATGCAAGATAAAATTAAAAATTAAAAGAAAACATGCAAATTTTTAGATTCCTAACAATAATGAAGCTTCACCATCAGGATTTGGCAATTGGGGCTCCTAAACCCCAGTCGCCCTTTTAAAAGGGATGAGTATATAAGACATTTCTCCCGCTTTTTTAGCATGCCTTCGTGGTGAAGTGGTCAGCACGCTCGACGCGTATTCCGGGAGGTCATTGTTTCGAGTTCTTGCGAGGGCATTGCTTATTTCTCATCTCCAAAAAATCCAAATGTCTCTACAATGTATAGATCCCCTTCAAAGATTAACATTAAACTAGAATGTCTAAAATTCACTGTGGAAACCATTTAATTGAAACATATTTAACAGTTTTTGTTACTCTTTCTGTAGGCTTGAGTGACCTCTACACCGTCTAAAGTTCCTGCATTTTCAGGATACTGCAGCTTCCGTGCAGTTGTGTTAAAGCATCTACCTTCACTTCACGTCTCAGGTCATTTGCAACGAAATTCTTCTCTCACTTGCACGACTTTTTTCAATGTGACGTCCTTTTCAAATCTGGCATATTGTTCGGAGAACAAACAGCCTTGGTTACGCCAACTTGGCTTCTTTAATGGTATGGGTGGCATTTCATCATGCCAACGGAAGTCAATACTACAGAATAAATACTACAATAATAAATACTATAGTAATAAATACTAGTTACTATACTACAATAATAAATACTACAAATAATAAGTAATACTACAATAATAAATACTACAGCTTGTAAGTAATACTACAGATAATCCCTTAGCAAGGGAAAAGTATTACGGCTGTCTCCCTAGCGGAAGTACGTCATCGAATAACAACTATTGCCTGCCATACCACAATAAGCTGTTTCTACCTTTTTGGCGTCAAGGCTGTTCTCCGAACAATATCCCAAATCTGTAAACATAATGGTATATACTTTCGATAGTGTAATTGGATTAATATAGATTTAATTATTTAGGCTCCCACGGTTTTATTATTCGCAATATAAAATTGCAGATGATTTTGCAAGGAGAATTTTTTTTATTTCCTGTTCCCATTAATCCTATGAGAAGTTATTTTTGACCAAATAAGCTGATAAATCTAAAGAAAGCTTAAAAAATACTCTATTGCATTTAATAGACGAAACTAGCAGAAAAGAATTAATTTTGATGACGTTCCAATTGTGCAAAGAACTCAATTAATTTTATTAGAATGCTTAATTTTTAACTAAATCCTCCCTTTTTAAAACTGCATTCTTGTTATGAGCTCAAATAAATATTTAGAAATCTGCTGTGGACAACACCTTGATGCTGATGATTTGCTTGTATGGACTACTAAATTATACACATATATTGCTGCCCTTCATTTAAACTTAACTCCTCAAATTATTCTAACTTAATTAACCGATTGTTCAAGGCAAGCTGAAGATGATACCAAAAATTGCAAATTTTGAAACCAAATATTCACTCAATTTTTCTCGTACGGGAGTCAAACTTTCCGTAATTTTATTCCTTCGTAACAAGTATAAAACTTCTCCAAATATAAGCATACGAAATGGGAGCCGGGATTAAAAGTTAGATTTCCCTATACGTAGAAAATTAATCTCTTTTTTAATTTGGTATTTCTTGAACATGAATATTTTAGTCCCTTAAAACACTTCTATAACTGAAAGTATATGATTTCTACCGATGACTGCGAAAATAAGGCCCGGGTAAGGACTTTTCATTGTTATACCACCACCAAACCCGGCTATATGTATTCAATAGTGTAACATACAACCTATAACCGGGTAAATAAAATATACATATTTTATATATATCAAAGATTGAATTAATAAATTATTGAAGTTCATTGTAATCTAAATAAATTCAATTTTCAAGATTTCTGGATTACCTCATGCAAGATACTTCTACTAACTTTATACTGGGAGATAATATACCCTTTATTACTCAGTTAAAAATTATTGTAATATATATATATATGTTTATTAACTTATTGAATTATATATATAAGAAATTATTTGTTAGAACATTTTTTGGACTTTCCCCTAGAAAAAGAAAGTAAATTAGGAAACTTGATAAAAAAGTGAACCTTTAATGCTAGTGTAGTAAAAGTTTTATTAGTTTTACCTATAACAAGCAAAAGAGAATAAAAATAAATTTATGAAAATGGTATAGAAACGGTATAAATCGAAAATTTTAAGAAAAAATGTATCAATTGATGCTATTAAAAATTACCTTATTTAATTATTTTATTATTAATAGTAGGGGTAGTAGTAGTAGGGGTAGATATATAGCGAGAGAGAGAGAGAGAAACACTCACTTCCAAAAGCTAAGACCGGAGAGGAAAATGCTAATTTCCGGAAGCCAATCAGAATTGAATGGGATGCAATTCGCTGCGGATTTAGATGGAAGTATGCAAATATGTTAGGTAACAGCCTATCGCGCTTTCATGTCAAGAAATATGCAAAAAAGGCAGTCTTATAAGAAGCCAGATTTATGAAGGGTTGAATGAATGGTGAACCCATTGTGATGAACAATGGGTGAACCCATTGTGAGATTGTACGCTACAGCAGTTGGCCCTACTTTTGTTTTAATGGACCATAACGCACGTCCCCATGGAGCTGACATACTGACTACCTGGAGAGTGAAGGGACTGCGCGTATGGCGTGGTCAGCATATTCGCTGAACCTTAATCCCATTGAAAATCTTTGGGATGCTCTCGGCCGTGCTGTATCTTCACGTTTCCCACCTTCAGCCACTCTTATTGAGGTGGAAACTGCTCTACAAGAAGAATGGCGATTGCTTAATTCTGCCGTGGTTGACCACCTAATTGAAAGCATGGTCACAAGGTGTAAACTTTGTATACAGATGGGGGGGATCACGTACCCTATTAATGTCCTTTTTTTCATTTTATGCTGTTTATTTTCACTTTATACATAATTCTGTTTAAGTCTTCAGTATGTCATTATCTGATAACTTACAAAAATTTAATACTGTTTTAATTTCTGTATATAATTATTGATTTAGTTTTATTCATAAATATATATGCTACTTTCCTGCCGAATTTTGTGTCAATCAAAGCTGTATTTGTTGATTTTTTTGCATTTTACATCTTCGTGCTTAACTTTTGGAAGTGAGTGTAGATACAGATATATGTAAGAAAAGTAAAGAATATGTAAAAGAGTAAATTAGCAACGTAAATTTTCCTTCTCAGTTCTAAAAATAGTAACATCTCTTTGCAGTGCGTCATTTCTAGATTAATCCATGTCATACGACTCTTAGATAATTCTGGTGATGTAAATGGAACTAAAACTCAAGCAGCCAATAATGATTTTACAGAAGTATTAATTCTACAATCAAAACGCATTGAGAACCAAAACTAACTCAATCTGAATTAAGATTTCACCCTGAACATAACGCAACGCTTTGGTCTAGCTCGACTGCTGTCTCTCTGCTCCTTCCATCTTAGTGAAATCTTTTCTAAAATATAAGCTTTTTTGCAATAGGCACATTTAATGTGTCAACTTGATTATGGTCACAACATGTTTGCTGAAATAAAAAATGAAGATTTAATCTGATTAGCCTCCAATTTCCTATTCATTACGGATCAACACTTCTACGCCATCAAAATTCTTGCCGGTCATTATTTCTGAGTTCGTTTTTATTAACACACACACATATATATATGTATATGTTCGATATATATGCATATACTGAAAAGGATAAATGGACGTTAACTCTCAACTGCATGAATTTTTATTTTCATTTTAATTTTTTAATTCAAGTCAAAAATACATTAGAATTAATATCAAATAAAATAGGTAAAATTTTTTTTAAAGTCTAAACTAAGTTTTTATTCCAATTTTTGAAAAAAAAATATTATTCTTGCCAAATGGCTGCATTATGAAAAAAAATATGATAGGCAAATATGCAATAACACTTTTATGTAATAACTAGCCGCTATGCGGCCAGCCTTCATCTGGCTTTTAAACGTACCGGAAAAATGCCTAAAAGACACACCTGGGACCGATGGCCCCGTAAGTTCTTCCAACTATTTTTTATTTGTTAAGAATAAAACCCTCCCTTGCATACGGCCCTGATGTATTACCAGAAAAATATATAGATCTGGAATTTTTAGCAAACTGATTGCATGAGATGTGTATTTGACATTTGTTAAGACATAATTTATATCCCCCTTCTTAACCACCACCATAACTACATAAAACATTATATAAAAATTCTACAATAATAAATAACTCCATGCCATTTCTGATGAGCCAAAATTTTTTAAACATTTTCTTATTTGATAGTTTGTGTGATTCTTTTTCTGAAATTTTAAAATGTTATGATACTTTAGGTAATCTTCTGCGAAAATGTGTCAGCAGTCATATCGCAGCCATTTAACTTGTTATATATATAAAAAATGACAATGAAATAAGCAGTATCCCTTAATGCAAATATTACTTATCCCAATAAATAAATTAACCAACTTCCCTTTGCAACATCTTAAGAACTCAAATGGTATAAACAGATTAATAGCTTTATTTCCTAAAAAAATCATGCAAAATTATATAGTTTATAATTAAAATTATATATAATTAAAACATAATACAAAAACGTACAATGAAATAAGCAATATCCCTTGATATAAATATTAATTATTTTAATAAATTAATTAAACAATTTACCTTTGCAAAAAGAAACAATTTTTTAATTTCTTAAAAAAAGTGACATAAGAAATACGATGAAAAACGTTGACACCCACATTTCTAAAATAATGAAACTATTCAAAATGATGCGATTTCATCAAAAATATATCAATAAGAGTAACAACAATGAGAATGAAAAATTGTTGCCAAAACCATATTTTAAAATATGTGAGATGTGAGAAGGGTATTCGGAAGCTTCATTTTAAAAATTTACAAAAAATACAAAATACTATTATTTTTTCCAAAATTCTTTTTGTGAAAGGAGTCGGAAGGAATAATGTTTAACGATAGGAAAATAAACAGTACATTTTTTTAAATAAACTTTAAAAAAAATTCCGTTACAAAGCTCACTTTGCTAAATAAATTCGTATTGAATCGATTTATTGAAATACGAAATTTATTTTAAGTTCGTAAAATAGTTAAGTGCCTGGATTTCACGACGATGTGAAAATGAAATGCATAGAGTAATATCTCGCTTTCCTATAACCCATTATGTCCCAAAATGACGCGATTTCGTCAAAAAACATAAAATTAAAAAAATAATCTATTCGAATTTCGAAAAAATCGCTTCGAGGTGCACTGCCTTTTGTCTAGATGCACTTATGTACCAAATTTCGTAGCCCTGGGTCTATTAGCTTACTCGCAGCGCGAACGAAAGACACATACATACACGCACGCATACACGCACACACACACACACACACATTCTTTTATTATATGTACAGATACATACCTTTTAAATACTCACGACCGTTACATCGTTAGTGGTGGCACCTCACTGAAACATTCAAAACTATTTACGTAAACAGTATGTATCTAGTTGGTTACACTATGAAGTAAGTTAAAATTTGTGTTTTGATTATTTTATTTACATGACTAAATATGAGCATGTTGCCAAATGGCAATTATATGCATTTTAGGGTTAAAGGTAACAATCTAGCGCTACCGATGCTAAGACAATAAATTTAAATGCAATTAATAATTTCTAGTTTATGATTACCTCCTAGAAAATAAAGAGGAAAACCATTGTAATTAAATCTATTTAACTTTGAAGTTATTGCTTAAGAAGATTTATATAAAACTATCAAACATGTAACAGTGGTAGAAGAAGTTTAAAATGGAAAAGTCAATCAATTAAACCTCAAATTACTAAAAATTAACGCAATTGCGTAAAGTCTGTACGTACGTACGTACGTCGTTGAAAGGATGAAAGGGAGATTTTGAGTTGGAAGGGATGAAACAAATCCCATTTGAATCCATTTGAAATCAACTTTGCGATCCGTCTTGGAAATAAGAGACTTTTATTCTCTGCATACCTACAAACGTCTGGCAAAAAATGATCCAAATGGATTTGGGATGAGTCAAAAGAGATATTTCCTTTGAAATAGGATAGCCGAAAATTTTCTTGATTACAATACATCCATTACTTTTCCCAAAAAAGAAAAAAGGCATATTAATGTTATTTATTTCTTATTTTTTTCCTGTTTATTGAACATATATTTACTTATTTGTATGTCAAAGTATAATATTAAGACCATATAATAATTTTCTTCGTAAATCATTTTTGACATTTCAAATTCATACAGGTAAAACTACCTTGCATATGCACTATCTGTATTTTTAAAACACCTATCTTATTAAACTCTCGAGAGGACAGCTGGCTTACCATTATTTTTTTTATCCATGCACTTTGAGTGTCCCCATAGCAACTATACAGTTTCAAACATTCATGCCTTCTCCGTGATTCGAATCCGGGAACTAAAGATATGCCAGTCATTTTAAGTGCACAATAGTTTCCGCTAGAGCCACAGTCGCAAAGATCGTTTCCTAGCAAACTGACAGACAAACGATTTTCCAGGTCTATCTAATGTGAGATTTGAATACGTAACAGTTTCTCTTAGAAAGTCTTATTTGAAAATGGTCCTTTCCTTATCCTTTACGTGCTTTGTCATAATCAGTTGCTTAGAAATAAGATGACAAGATTGGGCAAATGTACTGTTATTAATTTTTTTGGTCTTCCTCATATATAATATTTTATTCTGGTAAATTGTAGATGAACAATGTATAATGCTGAGACTATGAAGCTTGTAAGGTTTATCCTAAGTTTATTAACAGTTATTCTAAGTTTTATATCTTTCCTATATTATTCTAATTTCAGCTTACAATTTCCTGCCAGAATGTAAATTCAGAAACGCAGTTCATGCAAATGAGAAAGAGTACTATTTAAGTCGTGACTTCACCGACTTCAAGAGAGAGAGTCTGATTCCCTGATTAGCGCGCGTTTGCCTTTTGGCTACGTCTGACTTAGCTGTTACTACGCTCGTCCATAGCTTAGGCCGTTGCTTGGCTTCGCCGATTTAATTAATACTTAGGGGCCAACCAGTTATATTCTGATAACTTCGGTTATACCTTTTAAATAGCTTAGTCAAGCTAGTTTTAGTTTAAATTATTATTATTTTAAGTTCTAGGCCGAGTGGTGCTTTGTGTAAAGTTCCAAGTAGGAACTGATTGTAAATATACTGAAAAATAAAGGGTTATAAACTCTCTTTAAGTCTTACGTGTTCTGTTCACATACTTAAGCGATTATTCGTTTGTTAGTGTTCGTGGGGTTCTAAGTTAGAACTTTAGATTTAAATAGTAAAACTCCACAAGCTTAAAAGTAATTGTAATGAACTTCTGCAAACTTTTGAGTTACCAATAAATTTTTTTTTTGCTAATTTGTAATTTTTTTTAATCCTCGAAATTTAATTATGTCTATGTTCCGAAAAATTGCGCAAAAGTGGCTTAATTTTAGTGCTGTTATTGTTTTAGAAACGCTTATGAAGGTAGTTTGAAAAACGAAATTATTTTAATCTGCTCATCTCGCCAAAATAACTCTCAAATTGCCTTTCCTCTTTTTAAACTTCCGTAAGCATTGCTGTGAACTAAATTTACATCTTAAAAATTTCTTTTTAGATTTTGTATAACCGTTTAAAATAGTTTAAATAAACAGTTCATGCTTTACACAAATCATGGTGATTTGTTTTTGATATTAAAAATAGGTTTGAGAGAATTCTCCTAAAGCGCGCTACAAGAAGATTCAAGTTTTCGAAAATAATTGCCCTCATGTATTATATAATACTTCAGAAATGCTTGTCTTCATGAAAATATAAAAGCACCCATATTTCATTCAGGCCAGGAAGCATTAATTTCCTACAGAGGCTAGTAACCCAAATAGAGAGAAATTTTGGATATTACTAATTATGATCATATATTTTCAGGTAATTTAAGCGTCGTAGATCAATATTTCATGATTCAGTCTGGCGGTTCTCACCAAACTAAGCTGTGTTTAACTCTTTAACCCTTTTAGCGTCGAACGACTATTATGTTGCAGTTCGCAAAACTTGCGAAAAGTTCTAACGACTATGTATCGCTGCGTATCCCATAGCACCTTACTATTCGCATCGTGAGAGAACTTTATCTCGAAACAAATGTATAAAGCATTATAGTAAATGGTCCAATTTCATTGCAAAAGAATTTATAAAAAAATCGATTTGGATTTTCATAATGTTTTATATTGATTTTATATTGATATAATTTCCAACAAATATTGAAATGTAATTGGTATTATTTTACGCTTGCTTTATTTCGTAATATGCAGCTTTTTAAATTTGGTAAATATCAATCTTAATTTATTTTTCATGAGCTTTTTCTCAGACCTTAGCAAATTCATTGCACTCATATTCTTCATGGGCATTAAAAGCTTTAACCTTCAGAATTTCGCCTAACGGGGGCATCTGAAGCAAAAAGTATCTCGTTAAATGCAAAGCATAATATCCCAAAGCTCTGATACTAAAGTGAAAGTGCAACGACTGAAAATGCATGGTACTGAAAGCGAACACTTCATAATATTTATTTCACGTCAAAGTTAAGGTGAGATTACTTATCCCGCCTTCTTAACATGCCTTCGTGGTGTAATGGCAAGCACACGCGGCGCGTATTCGAGATGTCCGTGGTTGGAGTCCCGGGGAGAGCATTGCTCATTTTTCATAATTTCTGTTTCCAGAAAAAAAAACCTAATGCTTCTACAGTGGTGTCCGAACTAAAAAAGACGGTAGATGATCATTCTCCCCCCACCAAGATTTGGCGACTGGGGCCCCTAATCCCCAGTCGCCCTTTAAAAGGGGGACTATATATGGTTTTTCTCCCGCCTTCTTAGCATGCCTTCTAAGTGTAATGGGAGCAAACTCAACGCGTATTCGAGAGTTCCGTTGTTCGAGTCCGGCAAGGGGATTGCTCATTTCTTATGATTTCTGCTTTCGAAAAAAACCTAATGTCTTTATAGTGGCGTCCGAAATAAAAAAAAACTTGATAGATGATGATTCTCTACCACCATGATTTGACGATTGGGTCCCCTAATCCCCTGTCGCCCTTTAAACGCAGGAGAATATAAGGTTTTTCTCCCACCTTCTTCGCATGCCTACGTGGTGCAGTAGTCAGCATGCTCGGCGCGTATTCGAGAGTTCCGTGATTCGAGTCCCGGTGAGGGCATGGCTCATTTCTTCAGCTTCCTGACAGAAAAAAATCCTAATGACTCTACAAGATGCTAAGGCTTAAATACTAATGAATATTCGTCTAAGATTGTTAGTATTTTCTCATAAGTGGTATAATCTGAGAAATGCCGATAAATGTTGCACCAAACAATTTGTGTCGTAACCCTTTTGTCTTGAAAAATGAAGTTATTTAAAATGAAGCTGAATTATTTAGATGCAGGTACACTCACGTTTGTGAAAATTGCAACACCAAGAAGGAATCGTCATAATTGAATGCAATTTAATACACAGTTGAGTGGTAGTGGTACAAATAAATGATTAAATGTTCAAAGCAAACAAACAAGAACAAGAGATCAGAATCAGTATTTTGTGTGGCCACCACGCGCCGCAATAAGTGCTGCTACACGACGTGGCATGGAGTCAAACAAAGTTTGAATGTCTGACTGAGGAAGAGCATTCCATATCGTTTGTACGCGTACCCAAAGTTCGTCTGCAGACGCAACAGGACGAGGATCACGAGCAAGACGCCGACCAATGACATCCCACACATGTTCAAATGGCGACATATCCGGGGAACACGCAGGCCAAGGAAGAAGCTGTACCTGCTGCGCTGCAAAGAAGGATTTAACAATCCGAGCAGTATGAGGGCGGGCATTGTCCTGTTGAAATACAGCGCCTGGCAAGCTTTGAAGGAAGGGAACAGCTTCGGGCTGTAGAACTTCACGGATATACCGGTTGCTGTTCAGATTGCCCACAATTCGTAGCAATTGAGATCGTCTATGATATGCTATGGCGCCCCAGACCATAACTCCGGGTGTTCGTCCACTGTGGCGTTCGATAATGCACTCCGGAAGGTGGCGTTCACCGGCATAGCGTCTGACACGAATGCGGCCATCATGGTACCACAAATTAAAGCGGGATTCGTCAGAAAACACGACATGCTGCCAATCAGCACGCCAGTCTCTATGCTGATTGGCCCATTGTAGCCGCAGGCGGCGATGGTCGTGCGTTAGGGGGATCCTGTATAAAGGAGTCCGTGCGCGCAGTCCACACTGCAGCAGACGTCTACGAATTGATGAAGCACACAATGAAACACCTGTAGCTATTGACCACAGTGCTGCCAATTGTCTAGAGGAAGCTGTACGGTCCGTCCGCGCCATGCGGACCAGGTGTCTATCATCGCGAGCTGACGTCACATTTCGGGGTCCACTCCCGGATTTCCGAGTTGTCCGACACTCGTCCGTCCACTGCTTCCAAACGCGCATCACTGTGCTGCTGTTACGCTGCACACGAGAGGCTACTGCACGATACGACAATCCAGCTTCACGAAGGCCGATGATTCTCCCTCGTTCAAACTCTGTAAGTTGTTCAAATCTCGCTCTCTTTCGTCGACGAGGCATAAGTACAGATTGAGTTAACGTTTACCACTAGCAGATAACCACCGATAACCATACACGCCTCGCTACAGCCGTCTATTTATTCGGATCCATCAGCCGTTCAGAGGGCGCTGCTCAGCATACGCATGCGCTACGGATTTGCAATTCTAATCATTTGCGTATCATGCGCTACTTTGCATTTCCTGAAAATTTCAGCTCACTCGCGTAAGTCCTTCATGGTGTTGCAATTTTCACAAACGTGAGTAAAAGGAATATTAAGGCATAAGAAGTATTAAAACTGTGTTTCCGTCCATCATACTATGTGCATGTAAGTGTTAAATAAATCAAGACACATTAAAAAATATGAAATCACAAAATTGGCATAACGAAGAAACATTTGCACTTGATGACTGACAGCAGAGGCCTGGAGTTTGGGAATAAGGTATATTTTATATAATATTATATTTGTTTATTATATATTAGATATATATCTGAGGTATGTTTAAGTTTTCACCAATAGTGTGACATTGTTCAAGTAATCTTATGAAAATGCAGAAATTTAAACCCTTTGAAGAAATGAAATGTAGATCAGAACTGAACATGGACTGCTTCCTTGCTAAAACAATTATTTGAATTCAGCAAATTTTAACAAATACCTTCTAAT
The DNA here is from genome assembly GCA_000611955.2 of Stegodyphus mimosarum. Lineage (NCBI taxonomy): Eukaryota > Metazoa > Arthropoda > Arachnida > Araneae > Eresidae > Stegodyphus > Stegodyphus mimosarum. The sequence continues at coordinate 358,858 of KK119897.1, read as the reverse complement.
ACTTGATTAGTTAATATAAAATTAACTGTCAAAATGGTATGCAAATTTGATTTACGACCGTTAAGTATTTACTTATTATCGTTACTATGTTTATTTTTCAATATGTTCGATCCTCAACATACGTAAGATGCAAATTTGAGTATTTTATGGATTGTAAACATGAGACGCAGGTGCTCAGATTTACGTTCGAATGCATAAATAAGCGTATTGCAACATGTCTACGAAAATATGAATTTAGAAATTCGTGTATGGAATTTTCACCAAAATAAATGACGTCATACATTGCACAAACTTGCACTGAAAAGCATTTCGGTTTCGAAAGGTATCCTTAAGGTTTTCATTTTCATAAGTCTTCCATTAAAATTTTATTGTCTTTAAGATTTCATAATGTTATATGTATTATTTTGCTGAATATATAAAACTATTATTAAAATATTTTAGAAATGTATTGTGATTTAATAAAAATATCTTGTTTAAATATAAATATATACAGATGTATTTAATTCGATTATATATAGAAACGTTCAATTACGTCATTGCCTCAGACGGCAAAATATAAAGGCATAGCTTTGTTTACCTCCTTCCTGTTCTCACTAGATTAATAGAGTAATAATCTCTCTCATTTTCAGTTTAAATAAAAATAAGGAATAAATGCACTTTTATCTTTATAACATTGCTGTACCTCAGTGGAAAGGATTTCCTAAGCAAATATTTTAAGATCTTTATATCTTTGAAAATACCGTCGAATATTTTGATTTTAGTAGGTTTTAGAGTGTTTACGTATTTGAAGCTTTTCACTTAATGGCATTGTGAAGTGTATATCTAACAATAGTTGTTTGAAAATTTGCTGGTAAGCTAAAACAATTTTTTTTGTTTATCTGTGTAGATCGAAATTTACATTTGAAACTTTTGTAGATTTAATTTTTAAACTCTTACTCTTAAATACGCTAAAAGATGCTGTATAAGTTACAGCATCATTTAAGCACTTTATGCGTACTCAA